>JAVSCE010010467.1:0-78595 GCA_032199065.1 Smutsia gigantea
AAAGCCTTCCTAAGAGCTTCTGGGGATGCCTTACTCACACATTCCCCCTATCTGCACTATGGGCATAGCCAATGATCTGTGTGTTTCACCTGCACACACTCCCACTCTCTGGCTGCCTCCCTAGGTGCACTCCCAGTGGTTCTACACTGGGAAGAAAGAAAGCTCTTAAATAAAGAAAGAAAAAAGATTTCACATAAACAATCTAACTACCTCAAGGAACTAGAAAAAGTAGAGTAAACTAAGCCTAAAATTAGCAGAGGGAAGGAAAAAGCAAAGAGAGAAATATATAAAATAGAAACCCCCCCAAAAAAATGAGAGAAAAAAATAACACAAACAGCTGGGGTTATTTTAAAGATAAACCGAACTGACAACTTTTAGCTAGACAATAAAAAATATACAGATTCAAATATATAAAATCAAAAATGAAAGGAGAAACCCTACAACTGATACCACCAAAATACAAAGCATCATAAAACACTATGAATAATTACATGCTAATGAAATGGATCACCTGGGAGATGGAAAAAAAACCATAGAAATATACAACCTACAAAGACTGAATCATGAAGAAACAGAAAATCTGAACAGACCAATAATGAGTAAGGAGAATGAGTAAGTTAACAAAAATCTCCCAACAAAGAAGTCTAGGACCACATAGTTTTCCTAGTGAATTCTACCAAACACTTAATGCATAAATATCAATGCTTTTCAAGCTCTTCCATAGAATCAGAGGAGGGAACATTCTCAAACTCATTTTGAGAGGCCAGGATTATTACACTTTTTAAAAGCCAGATAAGGACACTACAGGAAAAGAAAACTAAAGGCCAACATCTCTTACAATGAATACAGATGTAAAAATTCTCAATAAAGTACTAGAAAATTGAAGTCAACAGCACATTTAAAGAATAATATACCATGATCAAGTGGGATTCATCCCTGGGATGTAAGGATGTTTAAACATATACAAATCAATAAATGTGATACACCACATTAATACCATGAAAAAAATTTTAAATCATATGATCATCTCATTAGATGCAGAAAAAGCATTTGAAAAAGTACAACACAGTTTCATGATAAAGGTTCTCAATAAACTGCATATAGAAGAAGCAACCTCAATGAAATAAAGGCCACATATGACAAGCCCACAGATAATATCATATTCAATGGTGAAAAGCTAAAAGCTTTTCCACTAAAATCAAGAATAAAATAAGGGTGTCCACTCTCACCACTCTTATTCAACAATAGACTGGAAGTCCTAGCCAGAGCAATCAGGCAAGAAAAATAAATAAAAAGCATCCAAGTAAGAAAAAAATAAGTAAAATTGTCTTTGCATCATATGATCTTACATACATATAATCCTAAAGACTCCACCAAAAAACTAGCAGAACTAATGAACAAATTCAGTAAAGTTTCAGGATACAAAATCAACATACAGAAATCAATTGTATTTTTTGTATACTAATATAGTATCTAAAACAGAAACAAAATAATCCCATTTACAATAGAGTCAAAAACAATAAAATACTTATGAATATATTTAAACAAGAAAGTGAGAGGCCTGTACAGTGAAAATGCTAAGATGCTGATTTAAGAAACTGAAGAAGACAAATAAATGGAAAGATAGCCTCTGTTCATGGATCATAAGAATTCACATTGTTAAAATGTTCATACTACCCAAAGCTACCTATAGATTCAATGCAATCCCTATCAAAATTCCAGTGGCATTTATCAACATAAATATTTTTTAAAACCGTAAAATTTGTATAGATCCACAGAAAACCCCAAACAGTCAAGCCAATTCTGAGAAAGAACAAAGCTGGAGGCATCACACTTCTTAATATGAAAATATACTACAAGCTATAATAATCAAAACATTACCACAGTTATATAAAAATAGACACAGAGACCAATGAGAGACAATGAAGAGCCCAGAAATAAACTTTCACATATATACTGTACTAATATTTGACACGGAAGTCAAGAATACTCAATGGGAGAAAGATACTCTCTTAAATAAATGGTGTTGGGAAAACTGGACAACCACATGTAGAAAAATGAAAGTGAACCTATCTTATACCATACACAAAAATTAACTTGAAATGGATTAAATACTTAAATGTCAGAACTGAAACTGTAAAACTCCTAGAAGAACACATAGGGGACAAGCTCCTTGACAATGATTTTTTTTTATATGACACAAAATACACACACAACAAAAGCAAAATAAACAAGCTAGACCAACGATTTTTTATATGACACAAAATACACACAAAACAAAAGCAAAATAAACAAGCTAGACTACATCAAACTAAAAAGCTTCTGCACAGCAAAATAAATAATTAACAAAGTGAAAAATGCAACCTATAGAATGGAAGAGAATATTTGCAAATCAAATATTTGCACCTATGTAATAACAAGTTAATATCTAAAATGTAAGGAAGAAGGATTCTGGGAGGATAGTGGAGTAGAGAGAGCCTGAATCCACCTTCTCCCCCTACACACACAATCTATACCTACACACAAAATATTTCACCTTCAAGAAGAACAGAGACTGAAATGAACACCTTCTATACAAGAGAAAGAAAAATCAAATTTTATAAAACCCCAAATGGCAGGAGAGACGGAGACACAGTAACTGCAGGAACCCCATGCCCAGCACAGTCACCAGCAGAGGAGAGGGGGAAGGATATCGCTGAGAAAGCCAGGAATGGACTCCCTGCCCTGGAGTGCAGGAAAAAGCCTTGTGGTTTAAGGTGCAACTAGACCATAAGTGAAAGAACCTAAGTTTCATAACTAAACATCCACTGCTAGGCAAGGAAACCATTGGAGGCAATCTGGAATTGGAGGAGCTGGCCAGCGCCATTGTTTGTGCTCCTTGTGCACATCTTACTGCTGCTGAGAGCAGGATCTTGGCAAATCCAGTAGTCTGTCTTATTGCCTGCTATTTTCCACTGACCCAGCCCCCATTAGCAGTACAGAAAAGATCCCTGGCTCACAGGGAAGGTACACAAAGCTGTGGGTTGGTGCCACCGAGGCAAGTCCCCAGAGCAAGTGGGGAATGCATGTGACAGGCCTGACCCCAGGTTGTGCTTGGGACCCAGCAGGCTCTGACTCAGGAATTCCCTGAACATCAGAGTGTCTAAGCTCATCAGAGCTTTAAGACCCAGCTGGAGCTGAAGCAGGAATTCCCCAGAGCAGCCAAAAGCACACAGGGGCTGCAGAAGAACACACATGTGCACAGTGCCTGCTCCAAGCCACCAGTGGGACCAGCAGGTACCAATACAAAATTCCCCAGGCCAGCCTAGAGTGCATAAGGACCTTGAGGAAAGGCATACACATACAGTGCCTGATGCTAGCCACCAGAGGGACCAGGAGGCAGCAATATGAGAATTCTGGGGAGTAGCCCAGTGTGCACAGGTGACGCAGGAGAACACGCATGCACACAGTGCCTTATCCAGGCCACCAGCAGGGTCCACATGTGACTACACAGGAATTTCTGGGAGCAGCTCAGAGTGCACATGGCCCAAGGAGGATGGAGCCTGACTATGCCACCAGCAGGACCTGGTGGGTGCCCAAAACAGGAATTCCCTGGAGCAGTCCCAAGTGGCCCAGAGTGTGCACTGGCATACTGGTGAGGAGGCACAGGGAACTGAGCTGGCACCAATCTGGGAGTTACCTGGAGTGTGTCCCAACCCACTGCAGGCCCACCACCCTCCCTCAGCCAGTGCAGAACCCATAGATTTCCAACCAGGAGCCCCTCCAAATGCAACCCAAATCCATGCCCCCAGGACTACGCCTTAGGAGCCCCAGGACCAGAAAAACTCCACCTCATGCTTACTTGGACTGCAGCTTGCCAAAATCATAAGGCACAGGCAATCTATACAGGGACTCTCCTATACAAGTCCAATCCTTCAAGACTGGGAGAGCAAGCCCTTTCAACTAATGAATGGAACCAAGCACAGAAAGTCATACAAAATGAGGAGACAGAGGAATATGCTCCAAATTACAAAACAAGAACACCCCCCCAAAGAAAACTAAATGAAGCAGAGTTAACCAACCTACCTGATAAAGCTTTTAAAGCAATGGTTATAAAGATACTCACTGGACTTGAGAAAACAGCTGCAGAACTCAAAAACAGAAAGTGTAAAAAAGAACTAATCGAATATGAAGAATCCAATAGATGAAATAAAAAAATACACTGAAGGGAATGAACAGCAGACTAGAGGATGCAGAGGAATGGATCAGTGACTTGGAAGACAGAGTAAATGAAAGCACTCAAGATGAGTAGCAGAAGGAAGAAAGAATTAAAAGAAATTACAATAGGGTAGGAGAGCTCTGGGACAACATCAAATATCCTAACATCCGTCCTACAGGAGTCCCAGGAGGAGAAAAGAGAGAAAGGAGAAAATTTATTCAAAGAGATAATAGCTGAAAACTTCCCTAACCTGGGGAAAGAAACAGTCTACCAGGTCCAGGAAGCAAAAAGACCTCTAAACAAGATGAACCCAAGGAAGTTCACAGTAAGACACATCATTATCAAAATGTCAAAGATGAAAGACAAAGAGAGACTCTTAAAAGCAACAAGAGAAAAGCAACAAATTACATATAAGAGAAACCCCATAAGGTTATCAGCTGATTTTTCTGCAGAAACTCTATAGGCCAGAGGTGAATAGTATAATATATTCAAAGTGCTGAAGGGAAAAAAACCTCCATCCAAGAATAGTCTACACAGCAAGGTTATCATTCAGAAATGAAAGAGACAAAGAGCCTCACAAATAAACATAAGTTAAAAGAGCTCACCATTACTTAACTAGCCTTACAAGAAATGTTAAAGGGATTACTTTAGAGGAAAAGACCCTAAATAGAGGCAAGAAATTCAAGAAGGGGAAATTTTCCACTGGCAAATCAAATATATAGCAGAGGTAGTACAGTCACTTGAAAGATAGTATGAAAGTCAAAAAGACAAAAGTAACAAAAGCAATTACATCCAAAAACTTGTTAATGGAATCACTTAATAAAAAGGTGTAAAAGAAGATACTCTATACATAAAATGGGGAAGAAGGGGAATAAGAAATGTAGTGCTGTTAGAATGTATTAGAACTTACGTGACTTTCACCTTATTATAGATTGTTGTATTCATAGGATATCACATAAAAACCACTTGGTAACCACAAACCAAAAACCTATAATAAATACACAAAAAGGAAAGAGAAGGGAACCCAACCATAATACAAAAGAAAGGTATAAAACGCAAGAGAAGAGAACGAGAGGAAGAAAGGATCAGAGAAGAACAACAAAAACAACCAGGAAACATTTATCAAAACAGCTGTAAGTACATACATATCAATAATTACTTTAAATGTAAATGGCCTAAATGCTTCAATAAAAAGACACTGTGTGGGTGAACAGATTTTTTTTAAAAGTCTCTTTGCTGCCTGCAAGAGACTTCAACCCTAAAGACACAGACAGACTGAGACTGAAGGGATGGAAAAAGATATACCCTATGCAAACAGGGATTAAAAAAACTGGAGTTGCAATACTTATATCAAACAAAATAGACTTCAAAATAAAGAAAGTAACAAGTCACAAATAAGGACATTAAATGATGATAAAGGATCATTCCAACAAGAGGATATAACAGTCACAAACATCCCTGCAACCAACACAGGGGCACCTAAATACATAAGCCAAATACTAACAGACCTAAAGGGAGAAACTGACAGCAACAAAATAATAGCATGGGACTCTAACACTCCACTTACATTAATGGATAGATAATCCAGACAGAATGTAAGAAAAGGAAATAGAAGTGTTGAATGGCATATTACAACAGATGGACTCAACAGATATTTACAGAACATTCTACCCAAAGCAACAGAACACACATTTTTCTCAAGTGCACATAGAAAATTCTCCGAAATAAATCTCCACAAACTTAAGAAGACTGAAATTGTATCAAGCATCTTCTCAGACGATAATGGTATGAAAACAGAAATCAACTACAAGAAAAAAAATGGAAAAACATAAACACATGGAAGCTAAACAACATGCTTCTAAATAATCAATGTATTAAGGAACAGATCAAAGAGGATATCAAACAATACATGGAGACAAATGAAAATAGAAACACAACAGTTCAAAATATGTGGAATGCAGCAAAAGCAGTTTTATGAGGGAAGTTTATAGCAATACAGGCTTACCTTGTGAAACAAGAACAATCTCAAATAAATAATCTACACCTACAACTAAAGGAACTATAAAATGAAGAACAAACAAAATCCAAAGTTAGTAGAAGGCAGGACATAATAAAGATCAGAGTGGAAATAGATAAAATAGGGAATAAGAAAACAAACAAAAAAAAGTCAATTAAACCAAGAGCTGGTTCTTCAAAAAGGTAACCAAAATAAACAACCCTTAGCCATATTTATCAATAAAAGAGAGAGCACACAAATAAACAAAATCAGGAATGAGAAATAAGTTACAACCAACAACACAGAAATTCATAGAATTACAAGAGAATTCTACGAAAAATTATATGCCAATAAATTGGACAACCTAGAAAAAATGAATACATTTCTAGAAACATACAATCTTCCAAGACTGACCCAGGAAGAAACATAAAATCTGAACAAACTGATGACTAGTTACAAAATTGAACTGGTAATCAAAAAGCTCCCAACAAACAAAAGTCCAATACTAGATGGCTTCATAGGTGAATTCTACCAGGCATTTAAAGAAGAGCTAATACCTATCCTTCTTAAAATATTACAAAAAATAGAAGAGGAGTAAACACTACCAAACTTATTCTATAAGACCAGTATTATTCTAATAACAAAACCAAAGACACCACAAAGAAAGAAAACTACAGACCAATATCCCTGATGAACATAGATGCAAAAATCTTCAACAAAAAATAGCAAACTGCATTCAGAAATTCATCAAAATGATCATCCATCACAACCAAGTGGGATTTATTCCAGGGATGCAAGGATGCTGTAATATCCACAAATTAATCAATGTGATACACCACATTAACAAAAGGAAGGATAAAAAACATACAATCATCTCAGTAGATGTTGAAAAAGCATTTGACAAAATTCAACATCCATTCATGATAAAAACTCTCAACAAAGTGGTAATAGAGCAACATACCTCAACATAATAAAGGCCGTATATGACAAACTCATAGCTAACATCATGCTCAATGGTGACAAGCTGAAAGCTTTTACTTTAAGATCAGGAACAAGACAAGGATGCCCACTCTCACCACTTCTATTCAACAGAGTAATGGAAGTCTAACTACAGCAGTCAGACAATAAAAAGAAATAAAAAGCATGTAAACTGGTAAGGAAGAAGTAAAACTGTTACTATTTGCCACTATTGCATACTATATATAGAAAACCCTAAAAACCCATCAAAAAACTATGAGAACTAATAACTGAATTGAGGAAAGTATAGGATACAAAATCAACATACAGAAATCTGTTGCATTCCTATATACTAACAACAAACTAGCAAAAAGAAAAATAAAGAAAACAATTCCATTTACAACTGCATCAAAAAGAGTAAAATACCTAGGAATAAACTTAACCAAGGATGTGAAAGACCTGTGCTCTGAAAACTGTAAGATGCTGATGAGAGAAACTGAAGAAGACACAAATTAATGGAAATCTATCCTATGGTTATGGATAGGAAGAATTAATATTGTCAAAGTGGCCATCTGGCCCAAAGCAATTTACAGATTCAATGAAATCCCTATCAAAATACCAACAACATTCGAACTAAAGCAAATAATCCTAAAATTTATACAGAAACATAAAAGACCCCAATCACCAAAGCAATCTTGAGAAAGAAGAACAAACCTGGGGTGATCACACTCCCTGACTTCAAGCTATACTACAAAGTTACAGTAATTTAAGCAGTTTGGTACTGGTACAAGAACAGACCCATAGATCAGTGGAACAGAATAGAGAGGCCAGAAATAAACCCACACATATATGGCCAATTAATATATGATAAAGGAGTCATGAATATACAATGGGGAAAAGACTGTCTCTTCAATAAACGGTGTTGAGAAAACTGAACATCTATATGCAAGAAAATGCAACTAGATCACTGTCTTAAACCATATACAAAAATAAACTCTAAATGGATTAAACAGTTAAATAAAATACATGAAACCATAAATCTCTCAGAAGAAAATATAGGCAAGAATCTCATGAACATCAGCATGAGAAATTTCTTTTTGGATAAGCCTTCCCAGACAAGGGAAAAAAAAGCAAAAAATAAGCAAGTGGGACTACATCAAACTAAAAAGCTTCCATACAGCAAAGGAAACCCTCTACAAAACAAAAAGGCAACCTACCACATGGGAGACTATATTTCCAAATAATATATCTTATAAGGGACTAATATTCAAAATATATAAAGAACTCATACAACTCCACACCAAATAAAAACAAATAACCGAATTAAAAAATGCACAGAGGACCTGAACAGACATTTTTCCAAAGAAGACATACAGATGGCCAACAGGCACATGAAAAGGTGCTCAACATCACTAATCACTAGGGAAATGCAAATCAAAACGACAATGAGATATCACTTCATACCAGTCAGAATGGCTACTATCCAAAAGACAAGAAATAACAAGTGTTGGTGAGGATATGGAGGAAGGAGAACCCTCCTACACTGCTTATGGCAATGTAAATTGGTGCAGCCACTATGGAAAACAATATGGTGGTTCCTCAAAAGACTAAAAATAGGAATACCATATGACCCAGCAATTTTAGTTCTGGGAATTTACCCAAAGAAACCAAAATCACTAATTTGAAAAGATATATGCACTCCTATGTTCATTGCAGCATTATTTGCAACAGCAAAGATATGGAAGCAACCCAAATGCCCACTGATAGATGAATGGATAAAGAAGATGTGGTACATATACACAATGGACTATTACTCAGCCATAAAAAGGAAATGTTGCCATTTGTGACAACATAGATAAACCTAGAGGGTATCATGCTAAGTAAAATAAGCCAGGTAGAGAATGACAAATAACATATAATTTCACTTATATGTGGAATGTATAAAACAAAACAAACAGAAAAGAAACGGCCACAAATACAGGTAACAGACTGTTGGTTACCATAGAGAAAGGGGTGTGGGGATGGGTGAAATAGGTGAAGGGAATAAAGAGGTAAGCACTGCAAATTGTGAAATAAGTTTTACATAGAAATAGAAATACAACATAAGAGAATATCACCAATAATATTGTAATATCTTGATATGATAACAGGGTAACTCTACTTATTGTGGCAAGCATCTAGTAATGTATGTAATTATCAAGTCACTGTGTTATACATATGAAACAAATATAATATTTTATACCAACTTTATTCCAATAATATGTTTAAAAAAAACCCACCAAACAATCAACACATGGACAGAAGAACTGAATAGACATTTTTCCAAAGACAACATATGAATGGCCAACAGAAACATGGAAAGACACTTGACATCACTAGTCATCACGAAAATGCAAGTCAGAAACACAATGAGACATCACCTTACAACTGTTAGAATAGCTATCCTCAAATACTAAGAGGTTTAAGTGTTGACAAGGATGTGGAGAAAAGGGAGCCCTTGTGCACTGTTGATGAGAATATAAATTGGTACATCTACCATGGAAAAAATATGAAGATTCCTGAAAAAATTAAAAAGAGAATTACTGTAGGTTCCAGCAATCCCACTTCTGGGTATAAATACAAAAGAAATGAAATCACTCTTCCAAGGAGATACTTGCACTCCCATATTCATTTCAGCATTATGCACAGTGGCCAAGATATGGAAACAACCTAAGTTCCCATCTCTAGACAAGTGGATATAGAAGATTATTCAGTCATGAGAAAGAAGGAAATACTGCCATTTGCAACAACATGGATGGAGCCTGAGGGCATTATGCTAAGTAAAATAAATCAGAAAGATAAATACTATATTGCATCACTTATTTGTGGAATCTAAAAATGTCAAACTCAGAGAAACAGGGAATAGAATGGTAGTTGCCAGTGGCTGGAGGATGGGGTAATGTTTGTCAAAAGGGTACAAACTTCCAATTAGCAGATGAATAAGTTCCAGGATCTAATGTACAGCATGGTGATTATCTTTAACAATGCTGTACTATATACTTGAAACTTGCTATGAGAATATATCTTAATGTTCTCATGACAAAAAAGAAATGATAATTATGTGGTGGCAGAGGTGTTAACTAGCCCCCTCCTGTGGTAATCATTTCACAATTTATAACATATCAACAGATTGTACACCTTAAACTTACACAATGTTATCGATTATATCTCAATGAAGCTGGAAAAATTTTTAAGAAAACAGGCTGTTGTAAAACATTCAAGCAAATGTTTTGGCTCTGGCCTGCTTTTCCTTAGATTCATTCATTTCTACTTCCTGGCTCTGTTTTATTTCACATGATAGTAGACTCCTGACAAATTACTTTTGATCAGATGCAGCCAACAAGAGGAACTGATAATATATGTGAGTTTAGGGAGAAGCTACGAGATTGATCCCCTTCTCTATCTACTTTGGGAAGCTCCTCACAAACCAACTGTGTAACCTCTATGCTCCAACTCCTGTGATACAGAACTGGTGCGCTCCAACATGGATCGCATAACCTGGTCCTGGGCTCCTTTATAACTTTCTTGATTTTGTCTTTCCAGTATAGGGGTCTCAGTAGATTCATGTTCCTAATAATCACTGCATTATGTCACTGGACCTTCTTGACCAGCACTGTGTTAAATTTCTCATTCGCAAAGACTTGAATGATTTCTGCTTTGTCATACATGGGTAGATACAATATAATAAAATTTCCAAATATTAAAAAAAAGTTAGAAAAGACAAAATCTCAAACTGGGGAATTATTAGCCACATTTAGAAAGGCAACATACTATTATTATTGGAGAAGAAAATTCAGGAATTGAAAGATAAGTGATGATTTTGGAAGGTGCAAGACTGGAGGAGTTTCAATGGTGGGCTTTATGCCACAGGAAAATGGAGTGATTCAACGTTTTAAAAAGATTAATCTGAAAGTTGTAGACAGTTTGTAGTTACTAATGATGTAAAAGAAAAATAACACCGGGTGGTTAAACAGGCAAGGTAAACTTTATTCAAGACTATTACAATAGGGGTCAAGCCAATTCCAATAGGGAAGAGAGACTGAACTCAACTCTGCTAAAACAAAAGGCAGAAAATTTTTAAGTGCCAGAGTGAGCTATAAGGGAAGTATGGGACGATGCTGGGGGAGAGGTTGGTCAATGTGATTAGAGCATCTGTGTTTACTAATTGAATCTTATTAAAGTTAGGCTCCCATACTCCCCACAGAGACTGGGAAGTAGGGACTCATTTTTCTTGAAGATTGTACTTCAAAGAGATGACTCCCAAGTTCTTGAAAAAGACATGCTTGCGTTGTTAAAGTATCAAATTACTAGGTGAAAATTTATATGTCAATGGGGCAAAGAATTTACAATTCCAAGTTTTTTTAAAGCAAAAATGCTTTCAGAAAAAGAGGTCAGGGACCTACAGTCAAGAAGAAACCCATTTAAAGTTTAGTCAAGCTGAGGGCAACATTAAGGCCATCTGGTCAGTGACTAAAATTAGGGAGACCTACAAGAAGGTTGTAACAGCATAACCTATGGGAGTAGAAGAGAAGAAACACTTGAGAAACTTTATAAGAATCAAAGTAATTGTCTGCTGATTAGGCATAGGTCAGGAATAATGAGAAAGAGAAGTTAGAAGGTAAACTCAGATAATGTTCTCAGAAATGTAGCTCTAATAAAGATGAAATAAGTAGAAATAATAATTCATTGGTACAACGTGAGAGCCAGTGGGATAGATTCCCCAATTAGAAATATGTCTTTATTGGTTCTAGTCATTACCCACTCAAGGATTAACAAACCTACATTTATAAGACATATTTCCACCCAGAGATTGAGAAATATCAATTACTTGAATTTAATCACTACTTTATTTCTATGGGATTTTTAAAAAACATATTTTGAGGACAAGTAATGGAAGACTGATATGACACTAAAACACTGAAGTGAATGACCTAACTAGATCCATTTTTTTCTCTCTATCAATGTAAAGGAGAAAAAAAAAAGGACCAAAAAAATGGGCAGAAGCTAATATTTACTCGCTAGTCATTTCGGTGTTTTCATATATTTATCTCATTTAATTCTCACAAAACCATGTGACATGAGGAAAATAGTATTTACCCTATTGTTCAGATGCAACTCTCTTTACAAGGTAATATTATCAACCAATTGAAGAGCTGACTTTTGAGTCTAAGTTTGTTGAAATACAAAAGCCAAACTCTGCTCACTAATACAAGGTGCTTGGAATGAGCAGACCAGTGAGCAGGAAAACTGGAGCAATCATGCATGAACTGATGGCAATTTCTGCTGATATAGTAGCTTCTACCTAGATTCAAATTACAGGTGGTCTCCTTCTTAAACATCCAATAGTTGAAAGAGCTCTTCAGACTTCAGGTGATGGTATTTTTTCAAGGATTAACTATTATTACTGTGTTTCCAAATTTTAACTGTAGAAAGTCCATGCTTTTGTTGGAAGCAATGTTAAATTTTGATGTGATTGTTTACAATGACGCAACTTGGTCGCCCTCTGGAGGCTATTCTCAGGTCTGAACAGCAGATCTAATTTTCAGGAAAAAAGTTATCTTAACAAATCATTTTAAACATGTGGAAATTATGTATATGTGTTATACTTTTTTAAAAGTTTCCAAAACAATGAGTTAAAAATGCTCAAAATATTTTTTAGTTGTTTCCTTTAGTATCTTATGGAATAGTATATTTTTGTCATCACTTCCCTTTTATCATGGAATATCGATATTGGGACTAAAACTGCCATTTTTATTTCCCTTTTAGGAACACATGGACAATTAGTCCTATATATTGAATTTTAGCATATAATACAATACTATATACTTAATTAGTACCAAGATCTTTTGCCCTAAGTAAAGAAACCCATCTCTAAATTTCCAGATTTTTATTTTTATTTTCTTCCAGAAATAACATACCAGAACTTACAAACATCCTTATAAACAGAATGGCTCAAAGGATAAAAACAATTAGTTCCCTAGTTCATTATTTTTCACTTTCTTGTGGAAGATGTATTATTCCAGTTAGTTGAAAATTATGCAAGCGAAGTGTTTGCCATGTATTGGTGAGAGCTGCCATGATTTAGCTATAATCTACACAAAGCAAGCAGTTATGGGTTGCTGCTATAAACTTGTAATTCTTTGATTTAAGTGAATTTAATTCTTTAAATAACTGAGCAGGTAGAGAACACAGATTCAGCCAGTACTTGAGGTACATTATACAATCAGAGATTAGAGGAAAACCAAGAAGAGATTTGGGCCAGAAATCAAGTTTCAAAGATGGAAGCAAATCTTAAGTACAGGTCAAGTAACCAAAAGACAAAATTTTACCATTGCATCTATGGATTTAGAAATAACTTCTGAATATTTTTTTTACTGTAGTCATAAATAATGGATTCTATTGGGAGTGGGCTGAAGAATGAGAAAGAGGTGATGAAGTGAAGATATCAAACACAGACAAACATTTTTAAAACACATTTATTCATATATAACTGACATGCAGAAATGACACATATTTAATGCATATAATTTGAAATTTAGACATGCACACACCCACAAAAACATCAACATAATCAAGGTAATAGACATATCACCTCCAAAAGCTTCCTTTTGTCCCTTTTTTCATGTGTATGGTAAGAACACTTAACATGAGATTTACCCTCTTAACTGATTTTTAAGTGCACGAGACAGTATGTTAACTATAGGCACTATGTTGTACAGCAAATCTCCAGTACTTATTCATCTTGCATAATTGAAAATTTATACCTGTTGAACAATAGCAACCCACTTCTCCCTTCTCCCAGCTCCTGGAAACCATCATTCTAGTCTCTGCTTCTATGAGTCTGATTATTTTAGATACCTCATATAAGTGTATTATGCAGTTTTCTGTCTTTCCATAACTAGCTTATTTCACTTAGCATATTGTCCTCTACGTTCACCCATGTTGCCACAAATGGCAGGATTTTCTTCTTAAGGCTAACTAATATTCCATCATAAATATCTGTCAGTGGACATTTCTTAGATATGGTACCAAAAGCACAAGCCACAAAAGTAAAAATAGACAAATGGAACTACATCAAACTAAAAGCCTTCTGCACAGCAAAGGGAAAACGAACAGAATGGAAAAGCAACCTATGGAATGGGAGAAATATTTGCAAATCATATATCTGATAAGGGGTTAATGTCCAAATTATATAAGGAACTCCCACAACTCAATAGCCAAGAAAAACTTAAATAACTAAATTTTTTAAATGGCCAAAGGACCTAAATAGACATTTCTACAAAGAAGACATATAAATGGCTGAAAGATATATGAAAAGGTGCTCAACATCACTAATCACCAAGGAAATCACCAATGCAGCAAGTCAAAATCACAATGAGATTATCACCTCACGCCTATTAAGAGGGCTAGTATCAAAAACAAAAATACAGAACACAAAAATCAAAAGTAACAACCGTGGTGAGGATATGGAGAAACTGGAACTCCTATACACAGTTGATGGGAATGTAAAATGGTGCATTTGCTTGGAATTTTCGCAAAAAATTAGAAATAGAAATACCATATGATCCATCAATACCACTTCTGCGGCTATATATCTAAAAGAACTGAAATCAGGATCTGAAAGAGACAGCACTTCCGTGTTCACTGAAGCACTATTCACAATTGCCAAGATACAGAAAAACACTTTTAAGAATGATTTGAAAAACTGCAGCTTTAAACAAGAGGAGATAGTCTAGTAATTAGTGACAGAAGTTGGGTGGAGAAATGGTGTTTGATTTTGCTTGTCTTCTTTGTTTTATTCTTCTTTACTACTATTTTTTCCCAATTTGGAAAATATTAGAATGCTTAAAAGCTAATGGAAAATATCCAGATGATAGAAGATATTCAACAATATAAGGATCCTGACAGGGTGGAAGGTGATGCAATCCAAATGAGGAATAAGGGAATTGTCTTTAACAGGAATTGAGCTTCTGTTCCCTTAAATTACCAAAGGAGATAAAAATGGGAGCAGATGTAGGAATTCTATTATGTTCATTAACAGGAAAGTTCCCCTCTAATGTCTTTTATTTCTTTTCTGTGAATTAGAAGAGATTAACTCCTGATATTACAGCAAGTTGTGGGGACATGGTCATTTAAAGACAGTGCAGGAGGACAGAAAGACACATTGTAGGGAGTGGGAGAATGAGTGGTCCAGATTAATGTAACAGAATTACAGGACATTACTGAAGGACTATTTAGGTTAGTAATCATGAATTTATAAAGGAAATGATCTGAATTATTATGTACTTTACTCAGGAAGCCTTTGAAAGCTGGAGAACAAGAAAAGGCCAAGCAGTGGTTTGGGTTTATCCAGGATTAGATATAATTAAAAGACAATGAATGAAGCAAGGGAATTTGGAGTGCAGACAAACACATTGCTAGATAATGGACACTGGAATCTGAGAGAATAAGGGAGGATGCAAAGGCAACATCAGGAGAAAGCAAAGGAGTAAACAGGCCTGTTTCAAAGTAAAATCATCGTAGGGAAGTATTTGAACAATTAAACTGGAATGTGAGAAGTCATGTTAGAAAGGTAAGGGGTTAATATCCACACTTGTGTTAATAATTTTGAAAGTGGAATAGTATGGTGTAATTTTTTAAAGAGCATTTCTCAATCTTTCTCCTGCTTTGATTTTTATTGTAGATGATTTCCTCTATAAAATCTGAAAACTGGATTTCCTGTATCCACTGACAACTAGCTTCCCATTAGTTTTGAACAAAGGCAGGACTGGTGAGAGATTGGAATAGGGGAGAATACAGAATGTCCTCTTTCATGGAATGGTATATATAACTGAAGCTTCGTCTCCTTCAATTCCTGCTTGAGAGCTTCTTCCTCCATATTCCCAGCCCCCACAAGCAGCTTCTATATTCATTCCAGTTCTGTTTATGAGACTCCTTCTTGCCAAACTCTAGGGTGCTCCCCTATTCCATTACTCTTTAGCTTTTATAACTTTTAAAACAAGACTGTATTAAGATCTACTTTCCAGATTTCCTGAAGCAGATTTTCTGTCCTGTTTGAACTCTGACTAGGTAGTCCAAGGAAACAGACCCTCTAGATGGAACTCTGGAATCAGCTATCCATCTGCTTGAGCTTGAATGTAGTAGTGACTTCACTGCCAATGTGAAGAAGACAAGTGCTTCTTCCAAGCAGTGCAACATGATTATTTAAATTACCACTACTGTTTACTTTGGATAAATTGCCAATTGAAGACAATACTTTTAGGGGTCAAGTAGCTGCTGCTTTTGTCTATTATGAGAGTAATAACTACAAGCATTATAGGGGCTGTTAGCTGCTTCTGATAGCACAGAGAGTTTACAAAACGAAAATAATGCAGGTGTTTAAACTCTCAGAAAAAGGCATGGGAGAGAGCCACTCTTGGGGCCTTAGAAGTTTCTCACATCTTATAGCCCCAGAACAGACATGGCTAAGGATCAAGCTTCCAATCTAAAAGTATAGGTCACAGAATCAAAATTCAAGTTCAGTACACACCTGTGTTGAGTCTTGCAGATTGGTACTAGGACATTGATCAGGAAGAATTGGGTATTTAAGATAACGATAAGGATAAACTGAGTATTTAGGATAAGTACAGGTAGACAGACTCAGATTAATATAAAAACTTTTAACCCAAGTTAAAGCTACCTTTCTTTCTCCCCATTTGAGGAAACTAGCCTTTCATTGCTTAACATCTCTCTAAAAACCTCATCTGAAGTGGTTAATTTTCAAGGAAATTTTTACTTTTCTCATGGCCCACCTACACCACTTATGGCATCCTGACCTATAACAGTCATCAGATTCCAGCAGGCCCCAGGAGGAAAATGAATTGTCCACCCTGGCAGGAGTTAGCAAATACACCAAAAGAAATGCAGTATCTTACTAATTTGTACCAACAGAAACCTGTAGAATATGTGTGTGGCATATATTTTATGAGCATCAGATTGAGCAAGATAGAACATACAGTTGGAAGGGGTTGAATTTATTATGGAGAACTTATCTGAGATTTCAGATTTAAACTATTAGCTCTAGTTGATGGAACTAGCTCCTGACAATTGAAAAAATATATATAGGAAGGGCCAAGTGGAAGCTGCCGGAAATGCCTCTCTAAATGAAAACAATACCAAAAAATAGCAATAGCAAGTATCTGAGGAATTTGCAGAGACTAAAATAACGATGCAGATAGTCATCTCCATCATCTGCCCCATTTAAATAATCTGTTTGGCTTGTGAAAAAGGCAAATGGATCATGGACAATGAGTTTTCATTATCATAAAAGAATGAGATGATAATTAGAATCTAAGTTTCTGGGTTTTATTTTGTTTTTCTGGAACAACCCAAAACATCTCTAACTCTTGATACACAGCTATTCATCAGGCAAATACTTTTTGTTTCCACATTGAACAGCAAGGATGATGAGGCATTTTTCTTTTGCCTGGTAGAGACAGAAGCACACTTAAACTGTGTCTGTCTTACTCAAGTGCTATGCCCACTCTCGTGATGTCTGTAACATTATAGTCTAGAGGAAGACTAATCATCTGGATGTCACAAAAAACATCATGATAGTCCGCTGTATAATGAGGTTATGGTGACTGGGTATGATGAGAAAAATGTAGGAAATACTTGAGTTGTGTTAGTAAGACACATAGATGTCAAAGAGTAAGAGATAACCTTCATTAAGATTCAGGGTATCAAATATATCATAGTCTCAGTATGATAATGCACACAAACAGAAACCAATCTCCAGAAATCACTGAAGTTCATGTTGAGTTGCCTTAAAGGTGGAGGCATCACATAGCACATAGCACACAGCACACAGCTAGGCTACCAAAACATTTTTTAATACATTGATTTTCCCAAATCCCATTCCTGATAATTACTGTTCTTTCCTTTTAACTCTTCTTTCCTCATCCTTCCTATGTGGTTCCCCATCCTTCCTATTCATCTGCCCTCTCTCATCCTTTCTCATAAAGAATAACCTGGACTATTTTATATCAGACCCTCTCCCCTATCCAGCCCCCACACCTCTCACCCCCCACAACAAAGGCCTTGTGCTAGTTAAAAAAGTAAATACCTCTACTCCTTAAAATACTGAAAGGGGAAATCTTGTAGGTAAACAGTGTATCCTGACAATTTAAATACTCTCTATGCATCACATAAATATAGTATACCTTAAATAAATTCACATATGCAGTAACAGTACAAATTAAAAATATTCACAAGCTACCAGAGTACCAAATTCTACATGACATGCCAAATCACAACCCTATACTATCTGTGCTATAAATTATAATTAAAGTCATATCTTATCACAGGGCTTAAAAAATAGCATTTTGGTAACTACAAAAGAGAAAATTATAAATTAAACTGCATCAAAATTTAAAATTTCTGCACTTTTAAAGACACCATTAAAAAAATGAAAAAGCAAGCCACAGACAGGAGAAAATATTCATGAAACATATGTATCTGACAGATAACAGTGTCCATCCAGAATCAGTATGAGATACTCTTACAGTTCAACAGTGAAGTAGTATTTGGGGGAAGTACACTGCCCTGTGTAACGGACTTTGAAATGTATCAAACATATAACAGGCATTCATGGAAGCACGGAAATATGTATAGATGGCTAAACATGTAATAAAGTACAGAAAAATGTACCATGCAAATGATGGATATAGGAGTGTTCATTATAAAATTATTTCAACTTTTATGTATGGTTTAAATTTTTCATAATAAATTGTTGGAAAAGTAGCTTTTTATCAAATGCACATAATTAGTTTTCAGGCTCCATTTCAAAAAGCTAATATGAAGCAAGAAAATACTATGATTGTATCCTTCTTTAAAAATATGTGAGTGGCTTTTAGATTTTCCAAAATATATAACAAGCACTCTTTCCAGCACCTGCAGACAGAGCAGATGCTACCCTGACCTCTACCTGGTAAAATATATTTGACAGTTTGTTATACCTCTTCTCACCCTTGAAATAACTCTAGGGGAAATTTTTGCCAATGGTTTGTCTTTAAATCACATTAAAAAGAAATCATCTACCTGTCCACCTCCTTTGGAAGACCTCCAAGGCAGATTTCAGACATCATGGAGATGACATTACTACAAAGTATGTATCTTCTTCTCTGTAGGGCACAATAAGATAACATTATAATAAAACGAAATATATAAATCCATCTGGTTTCCAAAAAAATCAACAACTGCTCCCCATATTTTGTAACTGAGAATACTAAGAGTGAGGCTTCAAAATGGTTAATATTTTTCTAATCAAACTTTCCCTACTCAGAAATGAAAAAAAAGAAGTCAGCTAGATTTGATCTGTTGTAAGTTTTTATGTTTGTGTTGAAACTCAATATTTTCAAAATCTATTGAATGCCTTAATTCAACCAAATTCTCATAAAAGGAAATAAGAAAAGACAGAGAAAGAACAAGCAGTGTAAAGTGGAACCAGAGAAAAATATAAATGGGAGCAATGGATTAAGTGAACCAGAGGGAGAAAGAATGGATTTCTAGAATGAGACTGCATATGGCCAGTCAGATCAGTGGACTCTATAAGGGAATAAAAGACAGTTGTTTTGTTTCTTCATTCATAGTTGAGGCTGTTTGACAGAAAAGTAATCTACCATGACCTTAGAACCTTTCTATTATATGTTAGCAATGTAGTTGTTAACCCATTGCAAGAAGAGTGATATTTCCAACAGAGCTGCAAATAACTAGTTTAGAAAGCCCCATGGGAAAAGAAACAAATTTCCTGTTGTAAGATCATTGTGGTTATGTACAGTGCCAGTGCCTGGTGCTTGCACATAGCTATTTGATGCTGAGGATGCTGACTTTCCTTGCTGTCAAGTCCACATTATAACGGATGAAAGCTGGTTAAAATAAACATCAAGGGACATCTTGACGGGAAAAAGGAATTTATAAAGGGGCAGCATGTGGTCTGAGACCTATGAGTCCAATTAGAAAAAATTAATTCTGCCAGCTTTTCTTCAGTATTAGAGGTGGAGCTTCATTCCTATAAACTTCTGAGAATTATTTTCTTGCTTAAAAATTCCTGCCATGTAAAGTTTCAAAGGGAGTATTTATACTGTAGAATAGAAGGAAAAAGAAGTAACTGGCAGAAGCAGTCTCCCTTAATTTCAATCTGCACAGTCTGCTCTAAGTGTAGATACTAGAGTGAATTACAGCATTCAGAAATGGTTTTTAGTTAATTACTATGTGGCCAGCATTGCTCTAAGTACACAAGAAATAGGTGAGCATTTGTTTGAGTCACTGGCAAGTTCAATTGTCACTCTTAATATCATTATCTAGTCATTTGTGACCTTTGAGTTATGCAATACACAAACATACAGCCATGCATGGTGGCCTTGGCAGGTAGTAAGGACAGAGCAATGAACAATATAGACAAGATCGCTGCGCTCATGGAATTTACTATGTATTCTCTAGCTTGGATAAAGGGAGAATAAATGAGAAAATTGAACATAAGTTACAGATAGTGATGAGTCATGAATCTAAAAAGAGAATATGCATTTAGAGCAGCATGGATCAGAGAAAAGGGTAGTTTTATTATAAATATGATTGTGAAAGATTTCTTCAAGGAATGAATCTATGCACTGAAACTGAATAATTGGGATTCAACCATATAGAGTTTTACATGAAGAACAAACCAGGCAAAGGAAACAGCAATTGCAAAGGTCTTGGGCTAAGAATGAGGTTGAAATATTCATGCTCCAATAACTGACAGATAATAAATGTAGCTACAATAGAGTAAAAGGGAGGAAAGTTGAATAAATTGAAAATAGAATTGTTATGAACTGAATGAGTTTTCCCCCCCCAAATTCATATGTTTATAGCCTAACCCCCAATGTAATGGTATTAGGAGGTGGGGCTTTTGGGATATGATTAGCTCATGAGTGTGAAGCCCTCATGAATGGGATTAATGTCCATATAAAAGAGATCCCAGAGAACTCTCTCCCCACATCCACCATGTGTGCTAAAAAATGGCTGTCTTTGAAACACAAAGTGGCCTCTCACCAGAAACTGAATTGGCCAGCACCTTGATCTTGGACTTCCCAGCCTCCAGGACTGTAAGAAATAAATATATGTTGTTAGGGCATTTCCTTTATTAAGATATGATTAACATGTAACATTGTGTAAGTTTAAGACATAGAGTCTGGTGATTTGTTGCAGTTATAAATTACAATATGATTAATGCCCTCCCCAGCCCTAACATCTCTATACTGTAACATAATTCTTTTTTGTGGTAATTAAGATCTAATCTCTAAGCAACTTTGAAGTTTATAATACAGTTTTGTTGACTATAATCACTATGATGTGCTTCAGTTCAAGACTTACTCATCTACTTACTTAACAAGTTTGTAACCTATGACCTGATCTTCCCAATTCCCCCACCCCTAGTGCCTGGTATCCACCATTCTACTCTCTGCTTTTGTAACTTTGACTTTTTCAGATGCCACATATAAGTGATATAAGACAAACAGAAAGGCAGTCTATGGTATTTTTGTCATAGCAGCCTGAACAGACTACAACCGGTGTATTTAGGAAATAACTATATCATGTAGGCTTTGTAATCACTAGTGAGAAATTTGGATTTTATTTAATAACAATATAATAACACAATGGAGAACTGGGGTTGGGAGGCTTAAACATGGGAGAAAATTATTTAATTAATGGTTTGTCTGTTTTTATGTTTTATTACCTATGAGGAAATTCCTGTAGACAAACAGACATTCAAAGAGAACAGTCGGAAGGCTACTTTAATAGTCCAGGTAAAGGACAGCAGTTGCTTAGACTAAGGTGGCAGAAGTAGAGGTGAATTAACCAGCAATTAATGGAGAAAGAGATTTTCAGTAACTAACCCCCATAACATTTACATCACATATATGAAATAAGCTATTTGAAAATATAGCTTCTAAGGATGCATAATAACTATGAAGGAAACACTAAAATATTAATGGATTAAAAATTCAAGTAACAAAGATTTACTAACAGGTGTGTGTTGGTGTTTGTGTGTTTGTGTGTGTGTGTGTAGTTCTCAACTGTTCTGGATTCAAGGAAAGGAAATTAAAAATAAAACCTCTGTGTTAGAATACTGTCCAACAGAAAGTAGAGGTATCATGCACTTTTTAAGTTATATCTATTTAAAGAGAGCCTAATATAATGGGAAAATAAACTAGACCTGGAATCAACGGACCTGAGTTTAAATCTCAGCTTAATTACCAGAATTCTAAATTTGGGCAAGCTGTCCACATTTGATCAATTCCAGGTTCCTTATTTACAAAATAGTAGGCTGGATCGAACGGTATCTAGGATCCCTTCCAGCATTAGATTTCAATTATTCTCCAACACCATGTTAGTACTCTCATTAAACTAGAATGAATCTTACATGTTTGGGCAAATGTGTTTGGTTAAGAAGTGGCTCACTTTTTTTTCTTTTAAATAAAATTAAGTAATACTGTAAGCATCTATCCCATTAGGCTAAGATGAAATTCCACACCTGTTTGTCATCCTTTGAGAATCCACCTTTATCCTTGGATCACATGAACATTCTGGATGCTTAAAATAACCCTAGAAAATGTAGAGGCTCTGTATTTTGTCCGTAAGTACACATATATCTTGTTGAACTTTCACAATGGTTTTAAATCTGCTGACTCTACTGCCTCACTGATAACTTTAGATAACAGGAAAGCTAAGCCCATATTACTTGCATGTTCTACATAATCATTGTTTCTGAAATCCTGCTATATTGTTGGAGATATGCCATTATGTTCATACTGCCATAGTGGAGTGCTACATTTTCTGCTATATGAAGATATGTCCCTCTTTCTAGCCTCAGAGACATCTATCCCTCTTCCTTTGGATAGTCTCAAAGGCTCTCCTGCTTTTCCCTCCCTCCTCTGTCTCTCTAGATCACCTACCATTATTCCTTCCAGAGTATTTGTTTGTCAAAAAACACAGGAAAATCTATCAATTCCAGGAAACATCAGTTTTTCACCCTAATACAAATCTCCCCTGAAGTAATTAAGAGCAAATGTTGACTCCTGTCTTGAAGTGGCTGTAGTAGTCATTGGGGAAAACAAGCACATCATTAGCACTTCAATAAATTATACTGCCATAACTACAAAAAATTAGTTATTCAGGAAAACAGATTCATATGTCAACAAAACCCTGGTGTTGGAGCTTCCTCAGTCTCTAATAGCCTTAGTATCTTTAGCAGAACTATTATCTGGTATCTAACCCTCACTAAGCACACTTTGGAAAGTTCACTCTACAGCCCATTAGATCTCACTTGAAATAAGTTGTAAGAGACTCCAAGAAGAAAATGTTTATCCAAATTTTCACTTGGAACCTGTCATTTCAATCTAATTCCTGAATACCACTTCAGATCTTTCTCAATCACTAGAGACTATATCATCCAAAAGTCACATGAAATCTCTGTTCATTCTATGTTGCCATATTTAACATATGTATTCTTAAATAACACACACACGTACATATATATACCCACATGTACACATCCCTTCAATTTATATATTTTTTAAACTTGCATATCCCTTTTGTGATTGCTATTTTTAAATCAACATTGTTATTATGATCCACCATGTTAATACAAAACATTTCATTCAATTTAGCTACTATATAATATTACTTTTGAAATTGTACCATAATTTCTCAATTTCCTTTGAGATGGACATTTAGGTAATGTCCACTTTTTATTATAAACAATGCTACATTAAGATTCCAATGTACATAGCTCCTAGTTTGCATATGTAAGAATTTCCTTGATGATAGAGAGGCTGATCTTTCTAAGTTTCTTGGCTGTCCAGATTTATTCTTTTTTTCTTTGCCCATTTGTCTACTCTATTATACAAACTTTTCGACTTTAGATTTTGGAAATGATTCTTAGATATAATATGACCAGCATGAACAGAAAATTAAAAAAATATGGATTTAATCAACATTAAAAACCATTAAAAAATAAAATTTTTACCTTAAAGAACACCATCAAGAAAGTGAAAAGATAACCCACAGAATGGGAAAAAATACTTGCAAATCATCGATTTAATAAGAGACTTGTATCCAAATGTATAAAGAACTCTTGAGGAAGGGGGTAAAAAGAATTCTTACAACTCAGTAATGGAAAGACAAATAACCCACTAAAAAATGGACAAAGGATCTGAATAGACATTTCTCTAAGGAAGATATGCAAATCAAAAATAAGCACATGAAAAGATGCTCCAAACTGTTTGTCATCCGACATATGCATTATCAAAACCACAATGAGATACCACTTCATACCTTCAAAGATGGCTAGAATCAAAAAGTCAGATAACAGTGGTTGGTAAGAATATGGCAAAACTGGAATGCTCATAACATTGCTGGTGGTAATGTAAAGTGGTGTAGGTGCTTTGAAAACCATCTAGCAGTTCTTCCAACAATTAAACATAAAATTACCATATGATCCAGTAATTCCACTACTAGATATATACCCAAGAAAAATGAAAACATATGCCCACATAACAACTTACACAAGAATATTCTTAGCAACATTTTTCATAACAGGTAGAAACAATCCAAATGCCCATCAACTTATAAATGAACAAATGTGCTACATCCATACAACGAAATATTACTTGGCCATAAAAAGAATGAAGTACTGATGTGTACTACCACGTAGACAAACCTTCAAAATATTATGCTGATTAAAGAGTCACAAAAGACCATATATTGTATGATTCTATTTATATGAAATGTCTAGAATAGTGAAATTGATAGAGACAGAAAACAGATTAGTGGCTGTTTTGAGCTTGTGGGGGCTGGAATATAGGGAAAGTGATACCTAAGGAGCATACATTTATTTTTAAGGTGATAAGAATGTTTTAATTTGACTGTGGTGATGGTTGCACTTATCTGTGAATATACAAAAAAACAGTGAATTATATATTCCGAATAGATGAACTGTATGTAAATTATATCTCAATAAAAAGCAGGTACTAAATAAACAAGAGAGGATCAAGAAACCCCAATTTTATTTCTTTGAAGATATAAAGAATGGCATTTCCTTATGTTCATAGAAGAGGAAGGCACAAATAATATTAGGAAAGGAAAAGTGTTAGGCAGAAAGACAGACATGAGTTGGGTCGAGAGAGAATAAAGCCAGTAAAACCCAGTAAAAGGGACTCGAAGAGTTAACTAGATAAAACCAGAGAGCCAGAAAAGACTCATAGAGTTTATTAGTTAATTAGTTGAAGTTTCAAAGGCCAGGAGTGACTTGGAATGTCCAGATATTCCCCAGTTGAAAAACAATTCCCCAGATAAGGAAAAGTGAAAGACTTCTCTGTCCTACCTTCTCAGTTTTTTAAAACACCATATCAAATGAGTAAGTTTACTAACTTTGATGTTATGATATCATGATATAAAATTGCCTACTATGGTATACCGTGAACCATTCATCTCTGATGGTTCAACCATACTGAAAATCTATACAAACTCTAGGGTTCTACAGTTGTAGTTCTCCTTTTCTACAGCTCCTACCCTGCTCATGAAGAACAGAATTTTTCACTAACTACTTGTAACTTCTCTTTAAACTTCCCCTCCCTTCCTAGGTTACTTGAGATGCTGTAAATTCAAATATGCCCATAAAGTAGAGTCAGATCTTACCCTTAAGGTGCTAAGACCAGTGGAAAATATTTTTTTAAAAGGGAGTGAAGTCAAAATTAACCTTGAAAACCTCTTAAATCAATCATAATGTAGTGTCCATTAAATAATCTGAATCAGTTTCTCTAAAGCTTCTTTTAGCAATTGCCTTTGCCTATGCTCTCAATTAATTATTCAATGAATTATTTGAGAATGGCAGAGAATCATGAATTCCGAAACAATGCATTCTTCTTCTTCTCAGGTAACTAATGGCTATCTTTTCACCAGTTTCAAGCCAGGTTTCAAATGTAACTGGAACCAAATGCTGTATCAAGTGTAATGTCCCCACCAGTTGTACCATATCTTTCAGGGACATTTCCTCCTTCCTCATAAACAATGTAATTTCCCTTTAAACATGCATTCTGGATAATGCAAATACATAAACCACCTTCCCTAAACTTTTTCTCTGTCTTCATCCTATGCCCAATAACATCTAGTGAATTTTCCTGTGGGAAACTAATAAACTCACAAGAAAGCATTAACATAGGCAGTGCTTTCATGCCAAGATTGCTATTTTTCTCATGTTACCCTCCTGCTGAAAGAGTGTTCATGACATCAATCTGTAGAAGCTGTAAGCACACCTCTTTCTCAGCAACACTCCTGAGTTTAGATGAATGCTGGAGTGTTTCTTCACTGATTTCTGTATTATTCTTAGATGGAGACACAGCCATATGTTATGTCATAGTACAATAATTTCAGGGAAACGCACTGCAAGTATGTAAATCCTTATAGATTTTAATGTCTGGAAGAATAAGAAAGTGTGTCTACTAGAAGAAAACCCTACTTTACAATACAAATTACTCCTGTGATTGTTGATAGCCTTTATTTGGTATTATAATAATAAAAACTTTCTCTTTTCTCAACTAAGTTAAGGCCCTCTTCTAGGAAGGAGAAATAAGAAGAAGAAAAAAAAAGTTGGGAGGAAGTCAATCTTGTTCTACTACATAAAATTAGATAGAAGAGAACCATATGACACTTTTTCTTAAGGAAGTGGTAACATAGTATTCTAATGAGAGAAGAGGTATTTAATAAATTATTTTTGATACAGGGAATTTACCACCATATTCATGTTGTCTATTTCTTCTCTTGCATCGTTGAGACCTAAAGATTTTGAGGCACTGTTTCCATGGAAGCCCTTGAACTACCAGATAGTAAGAGAAAACGTAGACCTTTTCTCCAAAGTCTAAAGCCAGTTTTTTTTACCAGAAGCACAATTTAAAGATTCAATACTTCAAAAAATAAAATCCATATATAGTCTCTGACTTTTAAACAATCCTTCAGTTTCATTATTATTCATTTACAAAGATGATTTTTTAAGTCCATGAAGCTATATTTTCCACCTAAACTATGTTCCATTAAAATAAAAGTAGGGAAGGTACTAAATGAGCCAAGATCCTCTCCTAGTCTATCATATATTTCATTAAAAATAATTTAGATAACCACAGTGGTATGTTTATTATCAGACTATGTGTCTGTTAGAAAATATACATTAGAGGACCAAGCTATCATATGTGGTTTGATTGAGAAATTCAAGCTTATGAAGTAAAAAAATAAATGAAAATATTTAATTTTTTTCAATGGTGCTATGAGGGAAATTTAATGCCACTGGTAGTCTAAACCAGAATCATTTCAATTACCTCTAATTTTAAATTCATTTAAATAAATACACAGATGTTTCACATGCTGTTATTATTCTGTTACTATTATTGTTTGGAGGACATTTATTTAAGGCAACAACTCTAAGTATCACAAAGCTTCTGACATGCTATCCCCTAAGTTCTTGTTCTGTTTGATTATAAACCTGAATGCATAATAAAAAAAGAAAAGGAGTAAAAGGGAAGAAACTAGTCCTCTAACTATAGGCATAACTGGCTGTACTTAGTAGCTATGATATGATCCTGGTCTTATCCCTCTGCTATAAGTGGCCTCTGATAAAATGGAATAGGTTCACTCTGGCTTCAGCACGGGCTGAGTTTATGGTTCATACTAATTCTTGCCTATTTTAACCCAGCAGACACCCAAGTGGAAGCTATGTTTACCTTAGCCACTGCTACCAGTAATCCCCTCCACCTCATTCTCTGGTTTACTGTTCCTTCACACTGAGTCCTCTTTTAAGCTCCTTCTAAGAGTGGCAGTGAACTGGAGGGTTGGTACTTCTATCACCTCTTATCCAGAAGCACTCTTTCTTCTTCCCGATCAAATTTGCTATTAATCCCACCCAGTGATTTATGTATTTTAATCCCAAACATTAAAACCATCATATCTAGAAGTTAAATTTAGTTCTTTTTTATATCTTCCATATTTCTATGTAACTTTTGAATATAGGGTACAATTATAATAACCATTTTGATTTCTTTGCCTTCTAATTCTAACAGTTGTGTCAGTCCTGAGTCACTTTCAAGTGTGTTCTCCTCATTATAGCCTATCTTTTTTGTCTCTTTGTATACCTGGTAATCTTTGGTTGAATACCACAAATTATCAATTTTACCTCGTGGTGGTGATGAATAGTTTTGTACAGGCATACCTACCTCAGAGTTACTGCAGGTTCAGTTCCAGACCACCACAATAAAGCAAATAGCACAGGTGAGTCAAATGAATTTTTTGCTTTCCCAGTGCAAATAAAAGTTATGTTTACACTATACATATTCTATTACATGTGCAACAGCAGTATGTCTAAAAAATAACATATTTTAAACATAACATAAAGTTAAAAAATACTTTATTGATAAAAAATGCTATCTTCTGAGCTTTCAGCAAGTCATAACCACTGATCACAGATCACCATAACAAATCTAATAATAATGAAAAGTTTGATATATCACAAGAATTATCAAAATGTGTCACAGAGACATGAAATAAGCAAATGCTGTTGGAAAAATGGCACCAATAAACTTGCTAGACCCAGAGTTGCCATAAACTTTCAATCTGTAAAAATTGCAATATCTGTGAAGCACAATGAAGTGAAATGCAACAAAACTAGGTATGCCTGTATTTCTACAAATATTGGGTTTTGTTCTGGACCACAGTTAACCTACTTGGAGGGTCTTCATCTTTCAGGGTCTTGCCTTTAAGATTTGTTTTGCTCTCAAAAATTTCATTAATTCTTTTATATCTATTTTTTAGATGATGAAAACAAAATTCCCAGAGACTATGTAAAAGCCATGCACCTGGATGTGATAGGTTCTCAAAAATTATCCCTAAATAATTTGAATTCACATCCTTGTGAAAAGTCCCTCAAATTTATCTTCGTATTAAATTTGAATATTGTGCTAAGCAACAAAAAATAGTAATTTCCTTACCAACTATATAAAAATTTACTATTTAATCTAAGCTTTCCACTTAACATGAATTATGTATGTTTATATGTAAGAATACACAACTAAAAGCTATGTTGAAAAAAATCTGTTCCTATATTTTATATTAGGAAAAAATTTTCACTCCACCAGAAATAGCCAGATATATTCTAAAATATTTATTTGCAGTCTTGAATACATATTTTCCATTAATAATTAATAGAGCCAAGACCTGACTACAGCACCGATAAGTAGTATAATTTTGAGGTTCCTGACTCAGAGATGATGTTAAATTTCATGTTTAGATTTCATTGAGTTTAATTCAGAAAAAAAGTTTTCATTTTCCTTCTTGTAACTAGAAAAATCCCTATTCTGTTCAAAACAGTAACAGGAGGACAAAGGCCTACTTTATATAAAGCTAGAAATTATAAAATAACAACACACACCATATACATGTGTGTATATGTATACATGTATGTATATGTGTGTGTGTGGTGTGCACGTGTATTCTTTACTGTTGTTTCCAAAATATTATTATAAAGGAAATTATGTCTTATGTGGTATTTCTTTATGAATAAACTCTCATACTCACTCCTCATTTTTGTCACCCAGTATATGAACCCATACCTAAGTTATGAAAATCTCCATCTTATGAGGAAGAACCATAGAGAAACTAAGAATGTCAGCTACTTGATTTCTGAGCATCCCTTAAAGGTATGGGCTAGTATATGACCTTGGCTCTACCAGTTATATCCACTCTGGAGACTGGGCTGGATGTTACTAAGAAGAATAATGATTAGAATCTATTTTGGAAATGGGAAACAGAAACTACTTTCAGTATCAAGAGGAAGCATATCAGTGATTCATATGACATTTAGCATCTCACATCATTTATAGCCCAAGCTGCAATGTCTCTACCCAGGTATTCCAGCAACAGTTTGTTCCCTACACCTATTCTATACTGTGATCCCTGGGCATAAATTTAAGCTTTTAAACTCTAATCCTGGTTTGTGAAACTTCCAGAGGTTTCATAAACTGCCCAACCTCTTTTTAATAGTTTATTTTCTACTTCAGCCAGAATAAACCATGGTTTCTCCAACATAAAAATTGATACTAGGAGAGATCAGAAACAACAGATCATTAGGCAAATAGGGAAAATTGCCACTTATCTAGCTTGGTTGCCACCAAATGCAATGGATCTCCACTTGGCAATAAGGAACACAATTCTGGTATCCCATGGCACAGAATGAGAAAGTAATTCAAAAAAATTAAGCTTGGAGTTTCCTGGGATTTAGTGCACATTAATGACCTGACTAGAGAATCAAGTAGTATCTCACTTATAAAAGTATGAAGGTCATGACTACTCCAAATCTATAGGGTAGCATGATTGCTTCTAAAGGCACTAGGAGATTATACTTTATCCATTGTATATTCTTGGCTCACTTGTCAAAGATCAATTTACTATATATACTTGGGTTTATTTCTGCATTCTGTATCCTGTTCCATTGGCCTATATATCTGTCAGGTCTATATGATTCTCCCTAGTTGGGTCACTAATGGGCACTAAATCCCAGAAGAGTCCACAGATAATTTTCTTTTTGCCAGCACTATACCATTTTGAGTACCATAGTTCTGTAACATATTTTGAAATCAAGAAGTGTGATGCCTTCAGCTTTGTTCTTCTTTCTCATAATTCACAAAGCTGTTAGGAAAACTGTATATTCACATGCAAAAGAATAAAATTGGACCCTTATCTCACACCATACACAAAAATCAATTCAAAATGGATTAAAAACTTAAACATACCTGAAATTGTAAAACTACTAGGAGAAAGCATAGGGGAAAAACTCCTTGACCTTGATCTTGGCAATGATTTCTTGGATATAACCCCAAAAGCAGAGGTAACAAGGGCAAAAACAGGCACATGGAAGTAGATCAAAGTAAAAACTTCTGCTAAGCAAAGGGAAGAACCAACAACACGAAAAGCAACCTATGAAATGGTAGAAAGTATTTAGAATTCATGTTTCTGAGAAGGGGTTAATATCCAAAACACATGAGGAACTCATGTGACTTAACAGCCAGAAAACAAATAGCCCAGTTTAAAAATGGGCAAAGGACTTGAATAGACACTTATCCAAAGAAGACATACAAATAAACAACAAATATATGAAATGATGTTAAACGTCACTAATCATCAGGGACTTATAAATCTAAACCACAATGAAATGTCATCTCAAACCTGTTATGATGACTATTATAAAACAAAAAGGTAGTAAGTGTTGGTGAGGTTGGGAACTCCTGTATACTGTTGGTGGGAATATAAAATTGTGCAGCTACTATGGTAAACAATATGGAGTGCCTCAAAAAATAAAAATAAAAATAGAATTACCTCATGATCTAGCAATCCCACCTGTGGGTGTATATCCTAAAGATTTGAAATCAAGATCTCAAAAAGATATCTGCACTCTCATGTTCATTGTAGCATTATTCACAATAGCCAGATATGCAAACAACCTAAATTTTCAAAGGATGAATAGAGAAAGAAAATGTGGTATATACATACAATGGAATATTATTCAGACTTAAAAAATAAGGGAATTCTGCCATACACAACATAGGTATACATGGACAACCTTATGCTAAGTGAAATGAGCCAGTCACAGAAGGACAAATTTTGCATAATTATACTTATATGAGATACCCCACAATAGTCAAACTCATAGAAACAGAGTAGAATGATAGTTGCCTGTGACTGGAAGGAGAGGGAATTGGGGAGTTGTTGCACAGGTATAAAGTTTCAGTTCATTCAAGATGACTAAGTTCTAGAGGTCTGCTGTACAATATAATCCTTCTATTTAACACTACTATATTATACACTTAAAACTTTGTTAAGAGTAGATTGCATATTGTTTTCTTACCACAATCTTTCTTCATAAATTAGTAAAATTAATTAAAAAAAATAAAGACACTGGTATATGCCAATAATATGAGAATGTCATGTTCAAGTCTTAAATTTGCAGCTCAAGGCAATGCCAAAATATTATTGACTTTCTGTAAATTCTGTAAAAGTCTTATTTCTTGCATCCACATATTAAGATAGGAAAACACTCAATGTTTAATAATGAAGATTGCCTCATTATGAGAGTTTAGCTGGAAACAGAGCACTGCTTGAAAAATTTTGTAGTAGGTTGAGAATATAATGGTAGGTTCTAAAAAGAAATAGCTGAATTTTCAACACTTAGTCACTTTTCTCAGGAGAAGCAGTCCATTTTTACAGTATATATTGAGATCGTTTTTCACCATAATTGGAGGTACGTAATGACTTTTCCAAGAAGAGTTACCTAGATAGTGGTAGCCAATTTTTCCCATCCCAACCTCTTCAGCCTTCACTGTATTGATTCTTGATATCTCCAGTGCCACTACTGTCCACTGTTCAGAGTGGAGACTTGTGAAGATGAGATGATAAATGGCACTGTGACTTAAGTCTGCCTCATAGTAGTACTAGTAGGACCCCAAAATTCTATGGATATTCCATTAGTTTCTTGGTATATCATGAAAGAGGTATACTCAGCAACAATCAGAAGCACCATCTTGCCTGCACACCTCAGGGAATAATGTTTATTATTAGAAAGGACCTGCTTGAAGCCCCAAGAGCTTCCTCTGTCTACTATATGTCAAAAGCATGACTACAGCCCTAAGAGAATCACAGTGATTAATTTCACCATCAAAGATTTGACAGATTCAGAGTTAGTGATTTCTGTCATATTCCTTTTTAACTTTTCAGTTTGCCTACTGTAGAAGTCAAAGTATTCAGGAGTGTAACAAAGGATTGTTATACATTTGATCAGCTAGAGACAGCAAATCAAGGCCATTGTTCTATATGTGGTCTCCTCACTAGAATAAATCAATAAGGTTCTAAACAACACGCTTTGCTTTGTAAGGAATCAATAGCTATTGACTACACACATGCTTTTCTTTCACTCTAAAAATCTGTTAACATCAGAACAATCTGCCAGCAACTCACAAGACAACAGTATTATTTCACTGCCTTGCCTCAGTTTATTCACATTCTAGGTCACATCTTAGCTCATAGAGACCTTGACCTTCTGAAATTGCACTCATCCTCTATTTTGATAACATCATGATCAGAAAACCTACAGATCAGTAAATAGACTTTATCCTAAGTATCTTGGCAAAACCCTTGTGAGCCAAAAGTCAAGATATAAATGGCATGAACTAAGTCCATTCCCTATGTTTTAGAAATCCTCCACTTTATGAAGCAAATCCATCTTCCACTATAGAACCTAAAGATCCCAGTACTTGTTTTCTCAGCCTCCTTTGAAATTAGGGCAGTAGCACAGGAACCGAATTCTATCAGTTGGATGCATATGCCCCAGATTTCGAATTAGAAGCTGCCAGTGAGTGAAAAGCAGCAATTGCAGAATCTATTCTGGTCACACAAAAGAATAGTAGTGGAAGCAGCTTCACTTTCCAGAAGCAGCAACATCTAATGTTCTGTGTTTGTGAGCTCAGCATTACAATCTGCAGAGTAATCAAGGAACCCAACGGTAATAGTAATCATATCTTTACCAGATCAGACTGCAAAATGAGTTTAGACACTTCTCCTGGCTACTGGTTTAGGCTCTAGGTTCTCTGGACTCTCCAAGCAATTTTATGAGCTACTCTGTATCGTTACAATAAATTTATTTTCTTCTTAAAGTTATCAAAGTCAAATCATGTTGCTTAAAATTAAGAGTTCTTTCTGATTCACTCAATAATCATTTAGTGAGCATCTTCAATTGATCTTATCACACCCTATAGGAAGCTAGATCAATAGGATACACACTCTGTTAGTGAATATGCTTGTGGGGAAAAATATGATGGGTTTTACAGTACATACAAGAAACTATAACAGAATGGTCAAACAACATTGTTTTTATACTTCAGTCTTTGAAATATGTTGAGACTTGCTTTATGTGTAACCATATATGAATTTTGTAATACAGTCTATATGTACTTGAAAAAAGTGTGATTTCTGTCCTTGTTAAGGAGCGTGTTTTGTATACAGGTACCCCGTACTTTTATTTAAAAGTTCACATTTTCCACTTCACTTTACAAAAGACCTGTATTAGTACCTGTTTTCGCTAACTGAAAGAAATCCGAAGAGGATTTTTGCTTTTACGAAAAAAGGTGAAAGACAAAACAGCATTCATTTGTTTTGCAGTGAGTTGTCCTAGAGACACTGTGCGCCCTGAGCAACAATAGTGTCCCCACCAAGCTCCTTCCCCAGGTACTACACTCAGCCTCTCAGCATCAAGCCACCATAGTTTTGAACTGTGTCTGTGAGCATCTGTGTTGTATCTTGATTTATTTTATGCATCGGTTAGCAAGATGTGTCCTAACGTATCAGAAAGCCTAAGAGAGGTTAATTTTGGGGTCTGGCAATGTTCAAAAAATGTTCTATAGAAGTTAATGGTAATTGCTTCTTCACTGTACACCATGTTGCCTTACAAAAGTCTTCATAGAAACACAGTAGAGACCTGTATTTCAATTTGATCAAGTTGGATATTTGTGTTAAAATCTTCTACATATTTTTGGCTTATTGTTCTTACTACTGAGAAGCTGCGTTAAAATTTCTCACTATGATTGTGGATTTCCCTATATATATATTCTTTTTTTCTGTCAATTTTTGCTATGTGAATTTTTAGGAACATAATTATCTGTATAGAATTTTAGATTTATTACATTGTTTTGAAATATTGATCTTCAAATCATGGAATGTGAAACAAATTCTATAGGTAAGCCATCTGAATTAATAAGATAATTTTAAAAAGTTGCTGAACATACGGTCAATATTTTCAAAATTCAATTGTATTTGTATAGATCAACAGCAAACAGGAAATTAAATTCAGAAAATAATGTTTGACAGTCACATCTAAAAAGTGAAATACATCAGAATAAATCAGATAAGAGATATGAAGACCTCTCTATATAAAATTGTGAAACATTACTGAGAATAGCTAAAGAATAGCTAATTAAATTATGTAATGTACTATGCTCATGGACTAAGGGACTTGACTTATTAAAGAAATCACTACTCCACAAACTAATCTCAGTTTCAGTGTAACCAAGACCCATTACTTTGTTTTTGTTTTTGTATTTGGTTGTTTTATTTTGTGTATTTGTTTGCTTGTTTTGTTTTTTGTTTGAGGAAATCAAAAATGGTTTTAGAAGCACTAGGAAATCTGTCCCCCTACAATTTAAAATTGCTACTCTCTTCTTCACTGATGCCTAAAATCCCACATTTAGATATTCCGTCTGTGACTTTATGGGTTTATTAAAAGAGGGAAAGTACAAATAAAGCAGCACTGATATTATATTTTACAAATTTTTTTTTAACCTCTTGTTCCCCTTCATGTATTTTGTCTATCCCCCCACCCTGATTCCTTCTGGCAACTAATTTGGTCTATATTTATGAGTCTGTTTCTGGGTATGGTTTTGTTTTCTAGATTCTACACATAAGTGAAATCATATGGTATTTATCCTTCTCTGTCTGACTTATTTCACTTAGCATAATATCTACTAAATCCATCCATATGTCACAAATGGCAAGAATTCATTCATTTTTAAGGCTACATAATATTCCATTGTGTATATATATATACCACATCTTCTTTATCCATTCATCTATCATTGCACATTTAGGTTGCTTCCATATCTTGCCTATTGCAAATAATGCTGCGATAAACAAAGGAGCACATATATATATTTGAATTAGTGTCTTCATTTCCTTTGGATACATACCCACCACAAGTGGAATTACTGGATCATTTTGCATTTCTACTTTGAATTTTTTGATGAACCTCCATGTTGTTTTCCATAGTGGTTATATCAGTTTACATTCCCACCAACACTTATTTCTGTATTTCGTAAATTTATTGGGTTACATAGAAACATTTTTTGAAATATGGGATATGCTGTTTTAAACATCTGGATACCACTGACTGATGCATAAAGAATATTTTGAAATGTAGTGGTTAATAAGGTAATAGTAATAACAATATCTAATGCACATTGAGCATGTATTAAATACCAAGCACTGTTGAAAGCTTAAGATGCACTAACTCATTTCATGCTAACATCAATCCAATGATCATTATCTCCATATTACAGATGTAGAAACCAAGTCACAGAACAATTAAATAACTTCCCCAATTAGTAAATGAAGGAACCATAATCAAAATCACGCTGTTTAACTGCAGTATGCTTACTCTTACCCATCCTTAATTCATTTTCTTGGAACCTCCTTAGGAAAGGGTAATGGACAATCTTGAAAACCAAAAGAGACAAAGCAGACTAAAAGGAGTTTCTTATCAGAAAAGCAGCAATACAAAAATAGCATTAAAAAACATTCATCTGGTAATGAATACTAAATAAATAATAGCAGAAGTTAGGTTTAGATATTAAGGTTCATTTATTCACTGAGCTAGTTCATTACTGTTCTGTCTGCTTAGGTAACATTAATGAGCAAAGCAAATATATAAAATTCAGTCCTCTTAGTCTGGTGGACTGAAAGACTAGAGTAGTTATCTGGACTTAACTTAAGGGCATGGCCTAGGAGAGTAGCAATGATTTTGCAGAATAAAGAATAAGTAGAAAAATATTCAAATAACTTTTTGTATCTAAATACTGTGGAGGATGTAGAAGGGTGAAACTTCAGAAAATGGATTAGATTTGGGGAAAAAATGATTTTGAATAAAGGAATAGTAGCACATCCCCCTGTAAATATTTAGAAGGTAGTTAGCAATATAATGCTGAAGCATCGGTGAGAGTTAACTGTATAAATAACAGAGCCATTTTCCATTGAAATAATATCCAACCCAATGGCAGATTTTAGTTAGAACCATAAGATCAGTGTCCTTCTGATGTAGAAGAACCATCAGGCAAAATACAGAAATTTGATGAATTCCCAAAACAATACAATGGGAAGAACCAAAAAGAAGCACACAGGGTAACAAACTGATTTGGTGAAGATGTAAGAACAGTCACACAATTTAAAGGAAAAGATATTAGTCAACCATGAGCAGCAAAATATCAAAAACAATTAAGATTTCAAAGTAACTGAAACAGAAGAAAAACCTTTGAATTTGAGAATTATAAAGCCATTTACTGATGCTGAAAAGAAAAACTTGGTAGAATGTAGAATGAAGGCAGGGTGAAGAGAGAATGTAGACAGTGCACACATGTCACTTGTTTTACATATATAGCAAAAGGAAGGGGAGGAGTGGACTATTAGGAAGAAGGGCATCCTTCTCTTTGGTAATAACGGCATCAAGAACACTAAAGGATTTTGAAATCACAAATGAGCTGATGATTAGAGAGAAATTTACTAAGCTTTTTTAAAGCTGTGTTTCAGCTCTTTCTCAACTCCATCTTCATGGTAGTAGCAGCAGTGGCCACAGTTCAGTCACTGACATGCAGCTCTTTGTCCACACCCAGGAGCTACACACACTTGAGGTGACCAGCCAGGAGACAGTCACACAGATCAAGGTCATGTAAGTCTTGCTAGAGGGCATCACCCCAGAAGACCAAGTTGTGTTTCTGGCAGGCACACCCCTAGAGGATGAGGCTACTCTGGTCCAGTGTGGGGTGGAGGCTCTGACTATTCTGGAGAAAGCTGACTGCATGCTTGAAGGTAAAAGTCCATGGTTCCTTGGACCATGCTGGAAAAGTAATGGACATGACTCTCAAGGTGGCCAAAAAGGAGAAAAAGAAGAAGACAGGCCAGGCCATGCAGTGAATGCAATACAACGACACCTTCATCAAAGTTGTGCCCACCTTTGGCAAGAAGAGGGGCCCCAATGCCAACTCTTAAACCTTTGTAATCCTGACTTTCTCTAATAAAGCCACTGAGCCGGGTCCAAAAAGAAAGTTGTGCTTAAAGTAGCTTATGGATATCCCAACTAATTCCTTAGTCTTTCCACTATTACATGCTACTTGCAAGAGAGTAATAGTAACTTCCACTTGTTTCTAACAATGCTTGCTTCTTTCCCCAGCAGTTTTCTCTTAATCTATTATCTTTTACTTCCTCAACTTAGCCTTACAATAACATTTTAGTGCAGGGGGAATATAACAATGTTCAACTCATTTCTAATTCCATCTCTTTGATCATTTTCCCACATGAAACACAATTGGGATTAATTAAACAGAAAGAAGAGTGACAAATAAGAAAGCCTTCTTTTAAAAAGATTAAATTCCTCTGTTATGAAAGACAGAAATAAATCAGTGACAGCACACATTCAGGTATTAGCAAGGTGTGCTTTATTTAATAAAGTTCTCAGTCATTCACTCAAGCTTTGTTCCAATATAATTGAGCCCTCTACAGTCTTATCAAGTGAATGAAGGTGACTTTAGCCTGAAAGAAATCTGTTAAGTCTCTGATCCTCAGTCCACACTCTGATTTAGGCAGGAAAGCAGTATTTTGTTCTTTACAAAAATAGCCTTCACCTATTTAATTTCGGGACCTCTTAAGATAAAAGGTAACTAAATTTAACAGGTGGACACATTAGGATGTATGATGACCACTGAAAGAGAAAATAAAGTTTTATGTAGACCAAATTTTCTCCTTCAATACTGAAAATTTTATTATTGGTAACAACGTGCAATTTTACCTGATCCCTGTATGTAATTTACATTATATTATGTAAAGTAACTTACTTTTAATAATGTAATTTACATGACATAACTTACTTTACATTTACTGTAAATATAAAATACAGATTACATGATTTCTGTAATTATGGAAAACACCAGAGTTTAAGGTATCTCTCTGCCCTTTCTGTTGTGGAAACAATTTATTGCAAAGGATCCTTCCCCAGATGATTTAACTAAGACTCACAGATGACTCCTATTGTTTATCTATGGCAAGGCCAGACAAAGATCTTCCAATTCCCATTTTTTTATCAGCGGCAATTTTTGTTCCTACTAATCACCTAAAAAAAATGCCTGTTAACCAAACTAGAAATAGAAATACCATTTGACCCAGGAATTCCACTCCTAGGAATTTACCCTAAGAATGCAGTGGCGCAGTTTGAAAAAGACATATGTACCCCTATGTTTATCACAGCACTATTTACAATAGCCAAGAAATGGAAGCAACCTAAGTGTCCATCAGTAGATGAATGGATAAAGATGTGGTACATATACACAATGGAATATTATTCAGCCATAAGAAGAAAACAAATCCTACCATTTGCAACAACAGGGATGGAGCTAGAGAGTATTATGCTCAGTGAAATAAGATAGGCGGAGCAAGACAAGTATCAAATGATTTCACTCATCTGTGAAATATAAGAACAAATCAAAAACTGAAAGAATAAAACAGCAGCAGACTCACAGAACCCAAGAATGGACTAACAGATACCAGAGGGAAAGGGACTGGGGAGGGTGGGTGGGAAGGGAGTGATAAGGGGATTAAGGGGCATTACCATTAGCACAAATAATATAGGGGGAACAGGGAAGGAAGTATAGCCAGAGAAGTCAAGTAATGACTCCATAACATCTTACTGCACTGACGGACAGTGTCTACAATGACGTGTGTGTAGGGACTTGATAATATGGGTGAATGTTGTAACCACAATGTTGCTCATGTGAAACCTGAGCATAAGATTGTATGTCAATGATACCTTAATAAAAAAAAAATACATTATGAGTTCACAAACAGACAGTCATTTAAGCATCTGCTATATGCTAAAGTCTCCTCTACTAGGCCACAATTAGACAAATCTGCTTGCTCAAAAAGCACACAGTGTAGTACACAAGACTAACTTAAAACCATCTTCAGATGAGTTGATAGAAATGTACACAAAATGTCATGTGTACATTTGATCGTCATTTACTATGAATGCCTAGGATAGGTGGCAGGAAAATGATTTGACAGGAAAAGTTTAACAGTAATGGTAACATCTCAGAAGAACCTCAAAGTGCAAATAGGACTTTGTCAGATGAATAAACTGTGAAGAGTCTGCATTTGGTGTTGGGAACAAAGTGATCAAAGAAGGACCAAGTAATAATACCATGATTTGTGTGGAGAGTAAAAGTAGTTGCAGTTGATGCAGTTGTAGAGCATGGATGCATGACAACTGAAGGGGAGCTGGAAAGATGAGCAGATACAAGGCAGCCTTTTACAACTATGAATGTTAGGCAGCATATAACTCCAAGGGGTATCATTCATAATGATGTCAATGTGAATGGCACTTCCCAGTTGTATACAGCTGTGATCAGAATCTCAGAGCAGGTTCCAAATTTTAGAGTATTTTTATGCCAAGTGTATATGTTAGGATACTTTTGGTAGCAAACAATGGAAAGCAAATCTGTCTATCCTTGGCTTCAAGGAGGTTTGGGGAAGAACATCAGGGGCTCATAGTATGCTATGCAGTGGGATGAAAACCAGAACATTTTGGCAGATCACAAAACAGGGAAGTTAGAGAGTCCTCCTTTAATAGGAACAATCTGGCCAGAATGCTACTGACCAAAATATAGGCTACTACCAACATAACCGCTGTGAAATAATTCTAGCCATCTCTCATCATTGCAACATTTTGCTCCACATTCAATCTTCTAGGTGAGAAGCTTAGATCAAGCCTGAGTTGGACTCTCCTCATTGGAAAGAGCAAATGGAGTAGAGGTTATCCTCAAAATAGTAAGGAGGAAGTAGATACTGGACAGCCAAATATGACAATTATTTTTTTGAAGTTGGGGAGTTTGGATTTAGTTTTCTAAGTCAGGGGTTGGCAAAGCTTTTCTTAAAGAGCCACATAGTAAATATTTTAGGCTTTGCCAGCCTTATGGTCTCTGTGGCAACTAATCAACGCTGTCCTTGAAAGCAGCTATGAACAATACTGTATCAATGGGCTTGGGTCCATGCCAATAACACTTTATTTACAAAATACAAGGCCAACTTTCTGGTCTTAGTTTACCAAAGACCCTTGTTCTTAGGGATAGGAAGGCCTTGAAGTATCTCAAGTCTTTGCCGTGTCTAATGTATTGGCCATTTCTTTCATGACTGGGTTAGGTAGCAGCTACAAAGTTACAAAATTCTTAATCCCTGTCCTCAACAAAGTTAAAATGCATTAAATATGGCCAAAATAAAGCACATAAATTATAGGACACGATAAAAAATTAATTTGGATGTGTTCCCACTTCCAAACTTACACAAAAAATTGTGTAATTTGTGATCCAGTTTATCCTACCCCTTCCTTTTAAGTCAAAATGAAGTTCTTGGGAGGAAAGACATGAAGACTGTCTTCATAAGAAAGCAATGGAGGGTTTGTAATAAAGAAGTGAAAAGCCAAACAGGTAGTTGCACTGGATATAATTGGGGATTTCTGTGTAAGAAGTTCTGCAGCATTGTGGAATACAAGAAAATCGGGTAGGGAGATGGAGATTTGAAGAATGTTCTTTTTTTTAGGGAATTTAATTCTCTTTAATGTTTTTCTTTTTAATAAGAAATGGTTAAAATTTGGATTCCTTTCGAAATTCCTTTTGGATGGTTAGCTGTGCTTTTTAAAATGCATCTCCATGCAAAGACTGAACTATATTCCCTCTCAACTTTACTACGGTTGCCTAAATAAATTAGTATGTCTGGAAGTGTTTAGTGGCAAATCACCATATTTAATTCAGTAGAATTTAAGAGACGAAGACAAAGTAGTTTCAGAAAATTTTTCAATAAAAAATTAACATTTAAGAAAATGTCTGAAAGATGAACTATGGGATAACACCTTATTTTAGCTAATGGGGTAATGAAAATAGACTGTAAACATTTTCAGCCTTTTCTTTTACAGCAATCCTCAAATACACTTGGCTAATAATAATACTCTTAAACAATGCTTTATTTCCTAATATCCACTTTCCACTCAGTTGTGACTCCTCAACATTAATTTCTTCCCAGCATATTTCTAGACTTCATTATTTCATGTATTTGATAAATAAATGTGTTTAACACCTACAGTATATACAAGCTATTTTTTAAGCTATACTTTAGTTGGTTCTTTTGTGCTCGACACTGGAAGACAGTGTTGGAAGATTTAGCCCTGCACTCAATTTTCTCACAGCCACCCAGGGAAGTTTTGATCATAAAGAGCAGGAGCACCTATCTTTTCCTGGGGAAGAAGGGGACAGCCAAGGAAGGATTCCTGAAGGAGATGGCGCCTGAGAAAAGAAGGATGAATGGAAAGTGCCAAGAGAAAATAAGATTTTTTTTACCTTTAATTTCTATTTAGTTCTCACGCAAAAAAAAGAAAACCTAAAAACTAAAAGAACAAAACAAAAAAACATGATGATATACGGCTCTCAGTGGTCCTTGGGCTGTTTGCTATCTAAATTTGTAGATGGAGATACATTTGCCAAAATTACATTCTGAGTTAAGGTAGTCTGCATGTATCATGCAGTGCAAATTCATGTATTAATAAAAAACTGGTCATTCCATCAAGGTGGAAAAGCAACAACTCACCACACATTCTCCAATATATTTCCTCTAGATTCCTCTTGTGTTCCTTTCACCTACCCAAATCCTTCCGCATGTAAGGCTTCCTCTCAAGATAATGACGTCTCCAGCATGGTCATCAAAAGCTGAGAGTGAACAACAGGTGAGATACATATTGAATAATTATACCAAGTTGGAGAAGACTAAACAATGCCTGAAACCCAGTGAGAGAAATAGAGTTTGACTTATCTGCTCTGAAAAAGTTTATGAAAAATCGAATCCATATAGTTTTAATATGACTGAAAGCAAGTTCATTTGAAAAGTATACCCTGGGTCTTTGTATGCATTTCAGTTTAACAAACGTTGGGGAGAAACATGGTATGATATAAAATGCATTAGTCCCAGAAGCATGGGTTTGAAATCCTATTTCTGTCACTATCTTGTCATGATACTTTTTAGAAACTCATTTAACTACTCAGTTATTGTTTCTTACACTTGGAAAAGAAAGAGGCCTTTTCCAACTTTAAAGTTCTATGATTATGTAGTCATTTTTAGTTTCAGCTTTTTAAGATTTCTCATCTAAATTTAGTTATTTCTAAACTCTACAGTATATAGATAGCTATTACTTTTGACCTTTCACTCAAATAAAACTACATTCAAATAAAACTCCACAGAAATGTACTCAATCTGTCTAGAAGACAGATCTAAATTCTATCCACTCACTGTGTAATGATATATATTTAATAAGTGCTCTGTAAGATTGATGACTGAGGTCTTTATTGTCCCATGAAACTAAAAATATTGGTTAAAGGAGTAAAATGCAGATTTTGCTATTTGTTATTTACATGAGGTTTATTCTTACTAAGGTCATTGCTAGAAAAAAATGTGTTTTTGCTAATATAGCAATAGTGAAAGTTATTTTGTCAAGGTCAGATTCCTGTCAGGTAGTTACTACTGTCCAGCACATTTTCAATATTAGAATTCTTTATGGATATATTCATGATACTTTCATTGTTCACCTTTTCTATTTCTATCCACTGAGAAACATTTTTACAATACATGCATATGAATATCTGTGAATTATTTCAATAGTATCTTTCAAAACCTAAAAGTCTATTTCAAGTCTCATTTGCTGTTATGAGGACTTACCTCTGTATAACAAATGACACAGGATTTATTGTCATTTCTGCAAACCAAAAAGTTTCATATTTGCAAAAGGAAATTGGGACCAGGAAAATCTGTGATGTCACTCTATACACACACGTGTGGAAATAACTGTACATATATATATACACACACATTCATATATATATACACATACACATATATGTATAAATTTTATATATATAATGTGTGTGTGTGTGTATGTGTGTGTGTGTGTGTATAACTCTCCAAAACAGCACCGGTAGTAAGAAATCAGCTGGAGCGTAATCCACATGTCCTGATTACATGTTCAGTTTTCGTTCTACCACACTATACTGTCTTTGTGGATATTTGGAATATAGATACAAACTGAGACTTAGAACATAATGTCAGGGTTGAAACTATTTTCTTTACTAAACACCCTGTTGTCAACAAGATTCTTGTGTGAGTTTTGAAATTTACTAATGGGTCCTGTCATTCCCGTCTCCTCCTAGGCACTTTTACATGTAATCGGTCTGAGAACTTCCTGTCAAGTATCACTCAGTTGTTTTAACCACAATTATCTATTAAACTATGTCTTTGAGTCAGAGAAACTAGATCCTAGTGTCAAAGATAGCTTTGCTTACACACACATACATGTACGAATTACAAATAGTATTCAACTGCTCTATCTTTAGGTTATTCCGTAACTAGGTAAATGCAGTTTTTATCTTTCTGTCTACCACAATTTTTTACTATAACAAGACAAATATACTAGTTGTTCCTTGCAGTACCTGATTAATGAAACTAAATTTGCAATAGAGTTGATAATCACTAGCACAGCTAAAAAATTTAAAGAAATTTCTCCTCTAGTAGGAAATTTATCTTTTTCCAAGCAAAGGGCATTTACTCACCCCTTCATTTCCAACTGAATTAGTTCCATAATTTCCTTCCTTTCTTTGTTTGCTATTAATGAGAAATGGTTAAAATTTGGATTCCTTTCAAAATTCCTTTTGGATGGTAGCTGTGCTTTTTAAAATACATCTCCATGCAAAGACTGAACTATATTTCCCTCTCAACTTTGACTTCCCCAAAGCGAAGGTCATTTATGATGACTTCTAAGTCTTACTATTTGGGGGAAAGTGGACTCCACAGTTAGAATAAAGTTTGTCTACAATTATTTTCTATGTTGCAATGAACTTATTCTAAATTCTTCTAAGAGACTTAGAAACCATGCAAATGGTACAGGTGTGCATATGGAGATGACTATTAACTAGAAAACATCCAGATTTATTGAAAAACCCCAAAAAGAGACCAACTGATTCAGGATATATGGAAATACAAGTGAGGCAGGTGGTATGCAGTGGACATCGTTATCAATATAAGCTATGTAGTTTTGCATAACAATTAAATTCTTAAAATATAACAAAAAAAAGAATGTTTTAACTAAATTTGAGAAATGAAGATAAAAGTTAATCTTTGATTTAGAACTACTTTGATTCAGAACTAAAGTAAGTTAGCAAATAACATTTATGAATACCTCCTACATTGTTTAGCAATAGGTATATTGAGATATACCACAAAAAAAATCTTCTGTTTACATTGTTTCCCTGTTAGAAGAGTTGTCTTAATATCTTCAATACAAAGAATATATTTCTTAATCAAATATTCTTCAGCAAATTATTATATAGGAATAAAAGACTATTTACATCTCCAAACTCAAGATAACTTTTATAATAACAGAATAGTAGAGAAAATCTTGAGTCACATTCCAAATACATTCGGTAAAACTTCAAAATCATGTGTAGACATTTTGAAAAGCTTGCAAACTATCAGAAAAGAGAATGTGCAAAGCCAATGTTACTGGGGTTAAGAAAGGCCATGTTCTTCTTTTTCCAGGTACAATCATTGTGCATTTAGACTGTTCATTTGGGATTGATCTTCCTTCTTTAAATAGGCCTGAATTGCTTTATACATTCCCCTTAGAACTGCCTTCACTGTGTCCCACAGAAGTTGGGGCATTGAGCTGTTGTTTTCACTTGTCTCCATATATTGCTTGATCTCTGTTTTAATTTGGTCATCAATCCATTGATTATTTAGAAGCATGTTTTTAAGCCTTCATGTATTTATGAGCCTTTTTGTTTTCTTTCTACACTTTATTTCTGGTTTCATACCTCTGTGATCTGACAAGCTGGTTGGTACAATTTCAATCTTTTAAAATTTGCTGAGGCTCTTTTTGTGGCCTAGCATGTGATCTATTCTTGAAAATGTTCCATGTGCACTTCAGAAGAAAGTATATCCTGCTGCTTTTGGGTGGAGTGTTCTATAGTTGTCTGTTAGGTCCATCTGTTCTAATGTCTTGTTCAGTGCCTCTGTCTCCTTACTTATTTTCTGTCTGATTGATCTGTCCTTTGGAGTAAGTGGTGTGTTGAAGTCTCCTAAAATGAATGCATTGCATTCTATTTTCCCCTTTAATTCTGGTCGTATTTGTTGTACATATTTGAGTGCTGCTATGTTGGGTGCATGTATATTTACAATGGTTATACCTCTTGTTGGACTGACTCCTTTATCATTATATAATGCCTTTGTCTCTTGTGACTTCTTTGTTTTGAAGTCTATTTTATCTGATACATGTGTTGCAACTCCTCCTTTTTTCTCCCTATTGTTTGCATGAAATGTCTTTTTCTATCCCTTGAGTTTTAGTCTATGTATGTCTTTAGGTTTGAAGTGTGTCTTTTGTAGGCAGTATATAGATGGCTCTTGCTTTTTTATCCATCCTGTGACTCTATGTCTTTTGATTGGTGCATTCAGTTCATTTTCCTTTAGGGTGATTATTGATAGATATGTACTTATTGCCATTGCAGGCTTTAGATTTGTGGTTACCAAAGGTTCAAGGGCAGCTTCTTTACTATCTAACCATCTAACTTAACTCACTTACTATGCTATTATAAACACAATGTGAAGATTCTTTTTTCCCCCCTTCTTTTTCTTCCTCCTCCTCTCTTTATATGTTAGGTGTCATATTCTGTACTCTTTGTGTATTCCCTTGACTGACATTGTACATAGCTCATTTACTTTTGCATTTGGTTAGTGTTTAGTTATTCAACTTCCTTTGCTGTGTTTTTATTTTCTCTGGTAAGAGCTATTGCCTTAGGAGCACTTCCATCTAGAGCAGTCCCTTTAAAAAACTCTGTAGAGATGGTTTGTGGGAGGTAAATTCCCTCAACTTTTGCTTAACCTGGAATTGTTTAATCCCTCCTCCAAATTTAAATGATAATCTTGCTTGGTAGAATATTCTTGGTTCGACGCCCTTCTGTTTCATTGCACTGAATATATAATGCCACTCCTTTCTGGCCTGTCAGGTTTCTGCTGAGAAATCTGATGGCAGCCTGATGGGTTTTCCTTTGTAGGTGATCATTTTTCTCTCTCTGGCTGCTTTTAATACTCTGTCCTTGTCCTTGATCTTTACAATTTTAACTATTATATGTCTTGATGTTGTTTCCTTTGGGTCCCTTGTGTTGGGAGATCTGTGGACCTCCATGGCCTGAGAGACTATCTCCTTCCCCAGATTTGGGAAGTTTTCAGAAATTATTTCTTCAAAGACATTTTCTATCCCTTTCGCTCTCTTCTTCTTCTTCTGGTACCCCTATAATGTGAATATTGTTCCATTTGGATTGGTCACACAGTTCTCTTAATATTCTTTCATTCCCAGAGATCCTGTTTTCTCTCTCTGCCTCAGCTTCTTTGTATTCCTCTTATTTCTATTCCATTTCCTGTCTCCTCTACCTCATCTCATCTGCTTTTAAATCCCTCCATTGTTTGTTGCATTTCAGTTACTGCATTTTTTAAGGTGTCTATCTCCATGCTGAATTCATCCCTTAGCTCTTGAATATTTTTTCTGTAGCTCCATTAGCATGCTTATGACTTTTATTTTGAATTATTTTTCAGGAAGATTGGAGATTTCAGTCTCACCAAGCTTCTTTCTAGTGTTTGAGGGATTTTGGATTGAACAAGGTTCTTCTGCCTTTTCATGGTCTTGTAGTGATGGGAGTGGTCACAGGCAAGTGGCACAGGGGTCAGCTGGGAGGACAAAGTCCCTTCCTGCTTCCCAGTCGCAGTGCCTGTCTCCACTGTCTCTGCCGGTTACCCACATGCAGGGAGCAGCCTCTGGTTTAATTCCCTAAACTGCCATGGGCAGGGTGGCCCTCGGGATGGCCTAGGGTGATGGCAGTGGTCACAGGTGAGCAGCGCAGGTTCTGCTGCGAGGACAAAGCCCTTTCATGTTTCCCAGTCGCAGCGCCTGTCTCCACTATCTGGCCCAGTTAACCGCACACAGGGAGTGGCATCTGGGCTAATCCCCTAAGCTTCCGTGGGCTGGGCTGCCCTCCTGCTGGCCTACATAATGGCAGGGGTCACAGGTGAGTGGCGCAGGTGTTTGCAGGGAGGGCAAAGCCCTTTTGTGCTCTCTGGTCACCATGCCTTTCTCCGCTGTCTGGGCCAGTTAGCTGTGCGCAGGGAGAAGTCTCTGTGTCAAGCTGTGTAGTTGCTGTAGGCGGGGCTGCCCTCCGGCTGGTCTGCAGCAATGGAGAGGACAGCAGGTTTGCATGCAGGTGCTGTCGGAGAGGAAGGAGCAGCAGGCTGCTTATCGCGGTGATGGTCCTCTGTGCTATGTTGCCAACCAGGGTTATAAAGCGCCTGAAGCTCCTGAATGTTCCCAACCTACTGGGCTGAGTGTGCTTGGACAATTTTGCCCACCTCTTCCTTCTCCTAAATCCATGTCCCTTCAGCAGCCCTCTGACTGTTGACAGGTCTTTCAAAGTGCCTGCTCTTCTTTTGTCCCAGGGCAGCCAGTTGTGGGAATGTGTTCTTAGTTGTAGTCTCTTACTTTGTTTTTCAGGCCTTCTAATCTCCAGAGCACCATGCAGTGTGGGTCTGTGCTCCTGGGGTAGATTTCTAGGGCTAGTTATTTAGCAGTCCTGTGCTTCCACTCTCTCCCTGCTCTGGTTATCTTCCTCTTGCCGGTGAGCTGGGGTTGGGGCAGTGCTTGGGTCCCACCGGGTCGTGGCTTTTTTACTTTACCCTTTTCCATGAAATGTTCATTTCTCCCAGATGTAGACTGGCTGGTGCACTCTTACTTCTGGTCACTCTTTTAGGAATAGTTGTATTTGCTGTATTTTCAAAATATATGTGGTTTTGGGAGGAGATTTTAACCACACTATTCCCACCACCATTTTTTATCCTTCCCAAATGCCACTTTTTAAAAGACTATCTCCCTTTGGTCAACCTGCTGTCCATTACACTGGTTGAGCTCTGTGGGCATTAAGACCTAAGCAGGGGATTCAACTTAATTACAGTACAGTAGTTTGAATTTAAACAAAATGGTTTGCTTGAAATGTAGGGACCTTTTTGTAGCAAACTTTTCTGGGTTTCTTTGCATAGACAACCCAGAATCTGAACATTCAGTGACTTTCCATAAGAGTGAATTTAATACCCAGTTGGCACCATTAAAACAGAGAGTCCACATGGGATGTGAGGTGAATGATATGATATGAGAGATGTGAGGTGAATGTTCACCTACACCAGACACTGTCACTCTTGTTACACCTACTGGTGTAAAAACTGTCCCTTCCCCTGTTGAAGGAGACAGTGGATCTCTCTGTGACTGCAGGTCACTGAACACAATCACCTCACTTCAATATCAGAGTGGAGAAAATATCAGGCCTGGAATAAAAAAAAGAAATAACAATTTATTCTCCTGAGCCCATTATCTTCTTCTCTTCTCCCTAAAGGGTCCAAGGAAGACACAAGAGAGCATTAAAGCTTGCTGCTTTCAGGGCCTACATGTTCAGTAGTACAGGCTATGCACTGCATATATCTGGGAGTATCATTCACTGTATTATTTACATGAATAGTGCTCCCTGGAGTTTCATAGTGCACAACCTGTGAATCTGTATATAGCAGGCCTGTTTGATTTTGTTTTACTCATATATTATAAGTCTTCATATTGCTCACTTGTTTTGTATTCTGTGTTCACTCATTTTGAGAAATAAACCTGATATCAGTTTCATCACTGGAGCCACAAAATTTACCTTTATACTATATCTATATCTATATAGGCAGCAAGCAGAATGTTATTTATATAAGTAATTTTATTTATTTCTTATAATAATACTAGGAGGTAAGATTTTATAAAGAGATTAATTTGCTCAAAATTGGAGAAGGTTTAGGAACAAGTTATCCACTGATGCAGCAATAGAAAAGCTATCAAAGGTCTCAATATGTACAGAAGCAAGAAAAAAGGAAATCAGAAGAGGGATGAGAACTTGCTAAATAAACACATTTTATTTCCATAATTAGATGTAAGCATAAGGAAGAAACGAAAATAATTCCCAAGTGTCAAGCTTATGTAGGTGGAAAGGTTGATTTCAATCAACCAGAGTTTCATGTTAAGATTCAAAACAAGTATTTGAAAGAATCCAGTGGTTTCACTAAGATATGCATACTTATCTTTGTTTTTTTGCATCAGTGCTTTCAACCTTTTAACACATTCCTCTAATGGGAAAGAAAAAAGAAACACAGGAGAATCTGAAATAGCAAGGTTTACTTATGTTCACTTCTTGATTTTAAATTGTTCCTTTATATTAAAAATTAAAACAAAGATATTCTAACTCCAAACAGAGCTGAAATGGCACCTAGCATAAAATATTCACACAAACATGACTAAACATCATTCAAGCATCTCAGTTAACTGAGTTTTTACTACGTCTGTGTAATGATGTCTAAAACTGTGTTTCTGTTAAACATAGGAGAATATAGTAGAAACAGCAAGAATATCCTACAGACCTTGTTTTAAACTAAATACGTTCTCTATTACTGTAACTTTGAGAAAATGAAGTAATTTGCTTGGCCTCAATGTCTTCATCTGCAATATGAAAACAGGAGTACCTATCTTGCAGGGGACTTGAAATCAAATAAGTAAAGCAGAAGTGTAGAGTCTAGCAATTATAGTTGCTCAGTAATTAGCTATTAATGTGGTGTGGGAGAACTATTACATAATAGAAAGTTCCTTAATCAGGCTGAATTACCTGAAAATCAGGCTGAATGCAAGGAACTTCAAATTCTGTTCTCTCTTCTTATTCTGACCTAAAGAGCACTGCATTTCAGACAAAGAGGGAGAGATTAAATTTCTACTTCAATTGAAAAGTCATCATCATAAGACTTTTTCATCATGTGCTAAGGTACATTATATAAAACCATAAAATCTTTGCTAATCCTCCGATTGAAGGGTTCAGTCTGATGCCTCTCTTCTTGGATCTGGGCTGACCTAGTCACTTATCTGATCAACAGAATGCAAGGAAAAAACGTGTTCATGTACCTCTGAGGCTAGGTCATAATGTTAGGCAAAAAGATAGACATGAACAGCTGGGGAAGGGGAAGATGAGGGTCAAAGAAAAACCTACCCAGTTGGGGCCCCCACATGAAGACAACAAAGGCTTTGCAGAGAGATAACTTCTTGCCTATTGGGACCAGGCCAAACCAGTCCCAACCAGATCACAATGCAGGCATGATCAAAGAAAACTAAGAACTGCCCAAACCACATTTCATCATATCTCATTAAAATAAAACAGTGGTTTTGCTCTCCCCACCCCACTCCACCCCCCTGGGCTTTCCTGTGTTCATTTTGGAAAAGACATGCACCAAGAGGAATGGGTGTATAACTAGAACTGTCAATCAAATGACCTCACCCATCAATCAAAGAAGTGACTACCAGCTAGGGCAGGATAAATAGACACTTCCGCTCAGGGCCTTTGTCTACCTTGACTCCGGCCCACTCCTCCCTTGGAGTGTATTCAGTTAAAATGTGCACTCTGCCTTGCTATTGTGTCTCTGCCTTTCAATTATTTGTTTCAGTGGGGACAAGAACTGAAAAGAACAAACTTAACCCACAACATATTTGGTGCCATGACACAGACTGCTATTCCCGGTAAGCCACATGTGCTTCACCCCCTGGCTGGAGGCACTACTTACCTATCCTCTGGAGATCCTTCCCCTCCTTCTCTGTCTCTTATGGACAAAAACAGCCTCAACCTGTGGGCACAGATCAAACACTTAAGTGCCATTAGGTGCTCACTGCAAGAAGACTCCCATCACAGGATACGTTGGTGGTGGACTGGTGATAATTCCATTAGGCACCCCGCCAACTGCAAGACAACATTCGTACAGCAGAAATATAGTATAAAAACACCCACTTCCAACTCTATGCCAAATCTCCAAGCAGTATTTAGTATGTCCATGCAAGAGACTTCCTTTTCTTTTTCATTTAGTTGGAATCGTCAAAATGTGGTTCAGGACTCAGAGGCCATGGTAAATGACCCTTACCACATCAACCTCGTTTTTTATTTTTATAACCGAATGCAGGTCATGGAGGCTAGGGATCAGAAGAAGGAAAGGGAGGAGGCAAGGCACCAGAAGGAGGAAAGGAAAAGAGAGGCTAGGTATGCCCAGATGGTAGTGGCCCACTTGTACCTCAGACCCACCCAAGGATGGCTCCACAAGGTGCTCTACCTGCCACCAAGTGGGACACTAGGCCAAAGAATATCACTGCCTGCCCAAAATGTGGAAAGGCAGGGCACTGGGATGCCCTCTGACCTTCAGACCATAAGGGACCGGGGGTCTGAGGCAGCCCCAGAGCTGCAATGGCTCAACCAGGACTGACATGGTCCTGTCCAGTCGGCCCCACCACAGATCACTGGACTGGTAAAAAGGGCACCAAAGGATGCAGCAGGTAGGACAGTAATTTTCCTTTTGGATACTAGGGCCACCTACTCTACTGTGACTTCCTGCTCCAAACCCTTAACTTCAAGAGCCTGTACTGTCTTGGGACTTACCAGTACAGCTGACCTCTCTGTCATTTAATACTCCTTTGTGCTGTCTGTTGGAAGGCCATACCTTTTCCCACAGCTTCCTGGTAATGTCTGAAATGTCCCAGCCCATTGTTAGGCCAAGATATTCTACAAAAACTGGGAACTCAAGTACCTGTGTCGAATGGCCCTCCCATCAGACTCCCCTACAAATGCTTGTGCAGATTAGTAAGGATAATCCAAGACAGAGCCCAGAGACTTGGGAAAATGCTATCAACCCTAACATCTAGGACCAAGGCATGCCTGGGAGAGCCATTACAGCCTCCCCTGTGAAAACTGCACTGAAGTATCCTACTAAGTTCCCACCAACCAGACTGGTTTTTGTAAGGGGCAGCCCACTAACCACACATTTGTCAGTCTGCTCTTAAATCAGTCATCAACTACCTATTCCATCTTGTTCACATAAGCAGGCCACCCAGGTACTCTGGAACCCAACTCGAGCCATCCTCTTTTCTAGACCCATGGGCCAACCTGATCAAACAATACCCCACCACCTGGTTCTTTCTCCCCTCATAGCAGCCAATTTATCTTCCCGGAATACTCAACTTCGAGGGCAGAAATGCCCAAATGGACAGAGAAGCACCTGTACCATAACTCTTTCACTGCCTATCTGTCCCCCTCTTTGGAACTATACTCGGTGTGTGGACACAGAGCCTATTTAAGCTCCCTCTTGGGTGGATGGGACACTGCTCTTTGGGTTTTGTAGTAACAGACACATCTTTGGCTATTCCCTTATCCAGTGTAGTATCACCAAAGTTGACCAAACAGGTGGGACCCCTTCTCCCGCTAGAAGTGGGTTTCACAGCTCTTCTGAGAACTACGGGGACAGGAACTGAAGTTTTCTCCCTAGGGATTCAATCCCAATTATCTCAGGAAATAGCTGAGAATTTCTGGAAAATGGCTGCTGCATTGACAGGGTTTTAGAACCAATTAGATTCACTTGCTAAGGTAGCTCTTCAAAACCATGGAGCATTAGACCTCCTCACTGTAAGTGAGGAAGGAACCTGCCTATATCTAAGGGAGGAATGCTGTTTCTATATCAATAAGTTAGGCCAAATACAGGAAGACATCCACCGGATCCTAGACTCCACAGATGGACTCAAATATTAGGCATGGCAGCCTCCAGCTGGAAATCACGGCTAACGTCCCTCCTTCTATCCTTGGCATTTCCCCTAGTTTTACTAGTCATAGACCTTGCCACTTAACCCCCCTTACTTAACCTCTTTATTCGATTTCTCTTTTCCTGGCTTCAGGCTCTATGCCTACAAATGATGATTCAAAATGTCCATCAGCCAGTTCAGGCATCCTTAGCCTCCATCTATATGGGACCCCTGGATGGACCAGAACCTTCATCTGGGCATGGTCTCCCAGATCCCAGGCCCCACAAGACTTACCAACTAATCATAAACCCCAAACCCCAACTGACAGAGAGCAAGCATCGGGACACAGTCTATGTACTCTGCCCCTCTATCAGCAGGAAGCAACCAGAGTGGTCACTACCACAATGCCCAAAGCGTTGGGTCCCAACAGCTTGAGGAATGTTAGGTAGAAAGATAGACATGAACAGCCAGGTAAGGGGAAAATACAGTTCAAGGGAAAAACAACCCAGTTGGGGGTCCCATGTGAAAACAACAAAGGCTTTGCAGGAGATAACTTCCTTGCCTATTGGGACTAAACCAAACTGGTCCCAACCAGATCACAATTCAGGCACAACTGAACAAAACTAAGAACTGCCCAAACCACATTTCACCAAATATTAAAATAAAATTTCAGTTTTACTCTCTTCAACCCACCCACCCCCGTGGGCTTTCCTGTGTGCATTTTGGGAAGACATGCACCAAGAGGAATGGGTGTATAACTAGAACTGTCAATCAAATGACCTCCCATTGTCAACAAAAAGGCACCTCCCAGCTAGGACATGATAAATAGACCCTCCCCTAAAAGTTCAGGGTTTTTGTCTACCTAGACTCTGGCCTGCTCCTCCCGTGGAGTGAAATTAATACTTTCGCTCTGCTTCACTATTGTCTCTGCCTTTCAATTCATTGTTTTGGTGGGGACAAGAAGTGAAGAGAACAAAGTCAACCCACAACAATAAGAAGCCTTACTGGTTTTACCCAAGCCTCTTAGAATCTTCACTCTAGACAAAGCCACTCAATATGCAAGAATTCTACTACTCCAAGATTTTCAGGTTATGTTGAATCCTAAGATACATGGAGAATTTTCAAAGACAGAGACAGAAAAAGAACCAGCCCCAGATTTTTCAGCCAGTCCAACCCAGCCCAGGCACCAGACATGTGAGTGAAGATGCCATCTTGGATGTTCCAGCCCCAGAAGATGTGACATAAAGAAAAACTTAGCCACAATCAAGGCTCCCAGACATATAACCCCAGTTATCTAATCTATCACCACAGATGAGGCCCCAGTCATGTTGAAGCAGAGATGAGCCTTCCTCAGTATACTTTATCTTTATTCTTAACTCATAAAGTCCTGACTATAACAACATGACTTTTGTTATAACTACCACTGAGTTTTGGAGTAGTTTGTTACACTGCAGTAGGTAACTAGATCATATGCCCTGATAATTTCTTATAGTTATAAAGCCACAAAACTCCTTCTACTCATAGTCAGGGGGAATGAAATTTCTTGTTTATTTTCATTCTCCCTTCTGTCGTAGAATCTGTTCAGAACCTTCCACAGACTGAGTCAGCAAAAGGGACTCTTGATTCCAAAACTCCATCATTATAGCCAATTTTAATGGAACAGTCAAATCTGTTCAGACACACCCCATTTTTACACCAAGTCATAAATAACAGATGCCAAATTTTTAAGTGCTTAAATATGACTTAATAAAAGTAGGCAACTTTTCATCCTCAACTCTTCCCCTCCAACTCAACTTACACAGATGTTGTAGTCAATCTCCAGACTTCCTGATGCAGTTCCCATCTCTGAAATGAGAAGTGAAGAAGAGATATCTTTGGAAGACTTCAGACATCAACCAGACAAGTTATTACACAAAGAAGCAGTAAGATAACTATCCAGAGGAAAAACTAATGGACCTACACTAAAATATTCATAAGGAAAGCCATGATGTGGTAAAAAAATGTTAAGTACAATTACACTGGTTACTCCTATTTGAACAATTAAGGTCAATAAATAGGTTTCAGGGATAATGAACCCTATACCATGTTACTTGCACTAGAGTTGGTACATAAGCAAGGGCCAAAATAGTGCAGGAAGCCAGAGTCATTGACACTAGGCCCAAGTCAGGAAACACCAAACTTGTGGGGATATTAGTTCATACATTTCTATATGTAAATTTAGAAAGACTGTAAGACTGTCTGAATCCTCAGGTAACCTGCCTACTATCCTAATGATAAGCAATCATGCTCCCTGTCAAGGCATACCGTATGGCCTCAGAATTAGTTGTTATTTATTGTTGGCACCACTGTCCAGTAAGAAAAGAGGCAAGTAAGGGAGCAATTCTAACCCTTGCCTTTACCTCACAACCATCCCATTCCCACTTCTCCCTCTATCCAAAACATCAACAAAGTCATCAATTCTGCTTCCTAGATATCTTTTAAATTCCTTCATTTTAATTAAAGTCCATTGCCTTGATTCAGATACTTGTCATCACTAACCTTAGCTGCCCTCCATCCATTTCTGCCTCTCCCATCTCAACCACTGGCCCTCATATTCATCCTCAACACTATTTCTGATATTACTGTTCCTAAATTGACAATTTGCTCATCAATTATCTGCCTAAACATTTCATTGTCTTTCCATTGTCCTGAAGGCAAAGTCCAACTTCTGAACATGTTATAAAAGGTTTCTATTTTCTGGTCTTGATCTGCTAATTTAGCTCATCTCTTCTTTACACTATACATGATTAATTAAAAGCTATTATCTTTGTTGTTTTATAGCTATTAGCAGTTATTGTTCTCACTACTGAAAATATTTTCCCCTTTCATTCACTTAGAAAACTCCTATTCATCCTTTGAAACCAAATGTATAAATGACCTCAAGAGTGAAACCTGTTTTCTTTCTCACTCAAATTAATTTTCTCTTCAAAATTGTAACTACATACATAAATTACCTCTATGTAACTCAAGTTTTTGTTATACAAATAGATTATTTAAGATATATTCATCTTTGCACCTTTAACATCTAATAATGTGCCTGACAACTCATAAATACTAAATACTTGAAAAAACACTTGAATTGAGTTGTTTGAACTGAATCAAAATGAATTAACCACTCTCAAGAACACTAATGATTGTTGGGGTTTCCTGTGTCAAGAGTACAAATTCATGCTGAAATTTTCACAGAACTGCTAGTTTTGATGAGGAATGGTAACCATGAAGTTTATAACATTTCCCCTGGTGAAGAAAATAACTGCAGTAAAAGATAACAAATACACTCACATGTCTACAAAGGAGATGGGGTGGTCTAGTGATTCTGTTCTCATCCAAAGACTTGCTGAGATTCAATTCAGAGGGGGAAGATTGATTTTCTGGCTTACGTTAAATGAGGCATTGAACAAATGTCAAAAGCATGATATAGACTTAGATTCTTTACTGTCACACCAATAAAGTTACCAACCTTCCATCTCCTTTAGAACAAATGCAAGAAAGCCTGCTGTGGGCCCTGAACAAAACAGTGACTGTGAATTTACACAGCTCCTTAAACTTCTGAACTGTATACTGCAAGTGAATTTATACCCCATGGTTAAAGAGACACATGTACACAGAGGTGTTTTCTATCAGTTATAGTTGTATTTTTTAAAAGAAGTATTGTTTTTCACTCTGGAATTTAGATACAATGCCTTATACTTGAAAGGTGTTTAAATATTAACACTTAATTATTAAGATTGATATTATATTAGAAAGCCTGAAATTATAGTACTAAGGTAACAATTTTGAAAAATTAAAGGAATACATCAATATCATTCCACACTGAACTTCCAGGACTGCAAAGGGAAAAATACAAAATATGGCATGAAATTCAAAAGACATGTGAAACTTGTTTTTAAAAGACCACTCTGTTGAAGTAAAGTTGACATATAAAAAGCTGCACATATTTAGTATCTACAACTCAGTGAATTTGAAGATAGGTATAAACCCATGAAACCATCAATACCAACAAGGCCATATATATCCACCCACCTCCCAAAGTGTTCCTCTGCCCCCTTAATTATAATTTTTTTGGTGTAATAAGAACACTTAACATGAAATCTAACCTTTTTGCCAATTTTAACTATATAATACAGTATTATTAGCTATAGGCACTATGCTATATAGTAGATCTCCAGAATTTATTTGTCTTACATAACTGAAACTTTGTATCCTTAACCATCACCTCATTTCTCCTCCCGCCAGCCCCTAGCAACTACCATTCTGTTCTGCTTCTATGAAGTTGACTCTTCTCAATTCTATATACAAGTGAGATCATACATTATTTGTCTTTCTGTGAAATATTTATTTATTCTACCTCTGTATAAGTGAAGGTAACAGTCTATTTTACATAATATAAGACTGAAATATGGAAAGAAATGAAAGGACAAAACTTTTTAACTAATACAACAAGGTATTATTCTGGTTGAAACCCATTTACAAATACTACTGTGCATTTCAACTGGATGAGACAGACTCATATCAATATTGTCTGGTTCTGTTATCTAAGACTATGAAAATTTTACCATGTGTAAGAAACACATGAGTTAAGAGTTGGGAGACTTCTTAAAGTACATATTCATGGCCTCTCTCTGTTTCCAGAGACTCTTAACTAGTCAGTGTAAGTTAGAAACCAGAAATCTGCATTTTATGAACTCTGTTGGAGACTCTGATCTGATGTGCTAATTCCTCACACAATACTTTAAGAAATTCTGCCCTAAGTAGGGAGATTTTTAGGTTCTGATTTACATAGAATACACTTGCTTTTCTCTTATTGTCCTGTATAGTTATTAATAGTATCTCTTTTTTTTCTGCAAAAGTTTTCCTGGCTTAGAAATCCACTATGTAGGATCATCTTAGTCTCAGGACACAAGGACATCTATAGGTTACCCACAAGTGTTAAGGTTCCACTGAGTTTAGGCCAGCTCGGGAACCACAGCAGTAGCTGAGGTTTTGGAGGGTATAGGGCTAAAACAACCTGATGCCGTTACAGAGGTATCTAACCTTCCAGGAGCACCTAAAATACTGCAGCTTTCTCCTTCAAATCCATTGTACCAAAGAGACCTCAGTAAACCACTGAAAACTGCTCAAACTGGTCTCATCAGGATCTATCCACACTCCTGGAATTTGACTTGATCTGAGTTACCCTTTCTTATGTGAAAAAAAATCAGAAGAGCCATTTGAATAACAGTATTACATTCTTGTTTTCTCAACTGTTTTCATCACATCTTTAGTTTTTTTCTGCCTTATGAGACAAATTCTTACACACAGGAACCAAGGATAATTTGATTTTACCATCCCAGCAATCTTCATATTGATCCCAAGAAATCCATGAATGCTGTGGAATTAGTGCAATGAGTATGTTAGCCCATTATCTGTTCCTATCATTATTATGATAAATTCATTGTACCATTTCAATATGTATTTCTTTATCATAAATACATAATATTGTTAAAATATCTTCAGATGATTTTGTGACTAATAACTGTATATGTCCCACTTTGCCAAATACTAGGAAAAAATATTAGCACATAATCATTTAAATTCTCAGTAAACCGCTCAACATCCCATCTTATTGCAAGAATGCCTTTCTCTTCCCTCTAAACACTATGATAAAGCCAAAAAGCTACCAGGGAGCTTTGAGTCATGTCAAATGGTAAATAACGGGTGGCTCTCACCCACTGCTCAAGTAGAAACAGATATGACAGAAACATTCTGTGACCACCACTGGCAATTGGTTGTCCAAGGGAAGATTTATATTCCAGTGACTGTCTGGGACATCCAAAAAGGTCGTCCGCCTTAAGGCTGTTTTCTCTATCATCCCTGCCCAGGTCTTGTAAGTTTGCTGAAGTCCAGCCTCAGTGAGAGTGTGCTCAGCCATGAGATATTCGGCTCCAAAACCAATGTAGGGATCCAAAGCTTCAGCTCTTTAATAAATTCACACAACCCTTTCACTAGAGTGTAATCCTTTTCCCTAGGAAATCTAAGATGGGTCACTTTCTATCACTTCACTAAACCATTATTCCCATTCTTCCTGTATTACCACTAAAAGCATACCAAATGAAGCCTTTATCCTCTGATAGATACTAGCTAGCTGTTTACCAAGCCCAGTGCCCTTTTCACCTGTGTGCAGAGCAGGATTACATTTCTCTGTTTCCCATAAATGTAGGTTTGGCAATATAACTTTTTTGGCAAATGGAGCATCAGAAGACATGATGTATGCCACTTGTTCTATGTGGTCCTATATCTCCTCTCTTTCTGTTTGTGCTGTCTAGATATTGATACCCAAGGTGAACCTAGAATTCATATTTTAAAGATAAGGAAGCCCTAGGATTGAAGGGAGCTGGATCCTGAATCACCACATATAGAAGACTATGTGATCAAAAACACCCACTTTCCTTATTATGTGAATGAAGAACAGATTTAAACTGCTGAAATTTTGGTATTTAAATGTTACACATCTATTACTATTTTAACTAATATACAACCTGCAGAGATTTTACTTTAAAGATACTGCACAGGGACAACCATGCTCATTATAACAAGTTTTCTTAATTTTGAATCTTGTGGAAAAGAGGGTTTGGAATTTCAGAACTCTCTCTCCAAGAAGTGTACTAATCGTCATACGAAATTCTGTCATAGTTTCTCCAAAATCCTTCAAGTTCTGTCAGTCATCAGCTTGTCTTGGGGAAGAAAATCAATTCATAGCAGTACCCTGATACATACAAATTTATTCAAAGTTTTTACTGAAAACATTGTGTTGTTTCAATGAATATATGCTAAAAATGTAACTACTCTCTTATAGAGGATGCCATTTTAAAACTTAAAGCATTGAAAAATGGTCCTTGTTCTCAAAATACAAAAATCACTGAAACCTATAGATTTTTAGAATATATTTAATGCTAATACAGTCACAGTATTTTAAAACTTTTATTTTGCATAGTCATATTCTTAGTAACACCTTCTTTTTTTCCCTGCTTCCAAAGGAGCCACTGAGGAATCACTAAGGAGACATTTGTCTCAGCTGAGTACAGTCTGAAATGATAATATTAAGTAGAAAGATAGACATGAGCAGCTGGGGAAGAGAAAGATAAGGTTCAGGGAAAAAAACGCCCAGTTCTGGAGTCCCACGTAAAGACAACAAACACTTTGCAAGGAGATAACTTCATTGCCTATGGGGACCAGCCCAAAACGGTCCCAACCAGGTCCCAATTCAGGCACAACTGAACAAAACTTAAGAGCTGCCCAAACCACATCTCTATTATATCATTAAAATAAAATTATGGTTTTGCTCCCCCACTCCATAGGCTTTCCAGTGCGCATTTTGGGAAAAGACATGTGCACCAAGAGGAATAGGTGTATAATTAGGGCTGTCAATCAAATGACCTCACCCTGTCAATCAAACAGCTGCCTCCCAGCTAGGTCAGGATAAACAGACTCTCCCCTAAAAGTTCAGGACCTTTGTCTACACTGACTCCGGCCTTCCTCTCTTGTGGTGTATTCAAATAAAACTTTAACGCTGCTTCGCTGTTCTGTCTCTGCCTTTCAATTCTTCGTTTCAGCAGGAGAACTTGATCCCCAACAGTGACAGTGACAGTAGCTAAGGCAACCCTTATTTGGCTCAAGACACAATCCTGAGCACCAAACATATCTTAACATACTTAATCTCTTCCAAGACTGCATGAGGAAAGTACTATTACTATCTCCACTGTAGATGAGGAAAGAAAAGCACAGGGTCAGACAACCAGCAAATATTAGGGATGAGATGCAAACCTAGGCCCTCTGACTGCAGGGTCTGTGTTCTTGCCCATTTAGAGGATGTTACTTCTTCAGTTTCAAAGTCATTATGTACTGTAAACATATTATATCTAAGTAGAAAACAAGGACAAGAGAGGTTCAGTGACTTTCTCAAAATCACAGTGCAATATTGTTAGGCAGGAAAATAGATATGAGTGGGGTGGAAAGAGAAAAAGTCCAGGTAAGTCCACTAAAAAGACCCAGAGTTAATCACTTAAAGCTCAAAAAGCCAGGAGCAACTTGGCCTGGAATGTTTGAATGTTCCCCAGATAAAGGAAGGTACCTCAGCATAGCCCATGTCTTTATTATGTTAATCATACAGGCCTAGCTTATTTTTTACCTGCACCTATATGCTTTTTATTTTCTCCTTCCCGCCCTAATCAACTAGTTTGTAACCTAGGTAACTAATTTAGCATGCAGGCCTAGCTGTAAACAACACAGTAAAAGGCAGGAAGGATTCCATCTTAAAGGTTGTATTTTAATAACCAAGAAGTTAAGAAGTAAGATTCTTAACTTACTCTTTAGCAGACAATAACTCAGCCCACCTTCTGGGCTGGGCAGGCAGCCTTGTATGCTCCTGGACCAAGACTCCTGAGAAATCAGAGCAGGAAGTTGCTTGTGTTAAGTTAATTCTAAGTATTCAAAGACGACTTAACAGGTCTGCACCCCCATGCCTTAGTCACATTCCTGAAGAATCCTTAAAAGGGGGAACCCCCAACCTTTTGGGGTGCTCCTTTCTCTGAGGATGCCCGCACTTTCTGAGTGAGAAACTTTAACTTTTCCCAACCTTTTGGTGTGTACCTTTTAATCTTAAACTTTCCCTCTCCATCCTTTCAGGGTGCCTCTCCTCGCTGAGGTGGCCTGTACTTTTTCTCTCTTTTAAGTAACTTTAAATAAAACTTTTACTCTGCTTCACTACTGTGTCTCTACCCGTCAATTCTTTGTTGCGGTGGAGATGAGGGCCAAGGAAAATACACAATGCTCCCACAACAATATGATAGCAGAATTAGACCTAAAACCCCATTTGGAAACACACAGTGCAATATTGTGTCATTTGAACCACCATGCAATTAAACTATGGGCTTTGGCAGTTTTAATTCGGTTATCCTTGTTATTTCTTATTTTATTAAATAAAAGACTTTTGTTTTCCAATCTTCAACTTATTTTTTTAAGTGCTTTTGTTAGGCAGGAAAATAGATACGAGTGGGGTGGAGAGAGGATTAAGGCCATTAAAGCCCACTACAAGGGACTCAATGTTAACCAGTTTAAACAAGAAACCCAGAAAAGACTCAAAGAGTTAGTTAATTCATCAGTAAAGCTCAAAAGGCCGGGAGAAACTTGGCCTGGAATGTTTGAATATTCTCCAGATAAGGAAAAGTATCTGAGCACAGCCCATGTTTTCACTTAACAGGTCACTTAGATCATGCCATTGTAAGACTTACTTTGACCTGCTAAAAGGCCTAGCTATAAACAGCATAATAAAGAGAGGAAAAAATTCCATCTTAAGGCTAAAAGTACATTTTAAAACTCAAGAAGTTAAGAAGAAAGGTTCTTAACATACTCTTTGGCAAAAGGACAATAACTCAGCCTACCTTGGAGGCAGGGCAGGTAGTCTTGGTTGATATGCTCTCAGACCAGGAAGCTACTATCCTGGGAGGGAATCAAAGCAATAAATTTCTTATATTAATTTTGCAGAACTACCGGGAAGACTGACAAAAAGAGACTTAATGTCTCATCAAGGATGAATATTCTAGGACCACTTAACAAGTCCACACCCCTAGCCCTTTGTCACATTCCTGAAAATCTTCAACTGCCTATAAAACCCCAGACCCTAAACCTTTCAGGGCACACCTCTCTCTGAGGTCGCTAAGTGCGTAGACTTTCTCTCCAACCTTTCAGGACACCTCTCCTCCCTGAGGTTGCCTGTACTTTTTCTCTCTGTAACTTTAAATAAAACTTTTACTTTGCTTCACTACTGTGTCTCTGCCCTTCAATTCTCTGTTGCAGCGGGGACAAGAACTGAGGAAAATATACAATGTCTACCTAACACTTTCAGTTACTTGCCCATCTTCCCACTTACCCTTCCAAATCAACATTGCTTTCCAAATTACCCTTTCAAAATATGTATGTTTCTCAATTTCTTTAATAATGTGCATTTATATCAAATCCTTTTTGAAGGTGGAAGGACATAAATAAGTCAAAAGAGTAGTGTTGAAAATTAACATTAAATATGTGATGAAAGAAGGAATGAAGTAACTGCTCAATATAATGGCATTGGTTAATTGCCAGAAAATAATTCCAATACTAAGAGAAATTCCACATAGAGAAAAGTGAAGAATATTTTTATCCCTTGAGTATGCTCATAAATGTTGGCTATTGGACACTTGGAACTCACAATAGTATGGACTCTCCCATGTACACATATAGTCATTAATAGCTCTTTTGCTGGCTTTCCTATATTTGTGTGTGTTATCCCATAATATAGTCATTAATAGCTCTTTTGCTGGCTTTCCTATATTTGTGTGTGTTATCCCATAATAGTTATGATGGCACTAAGACACACACACACACACACACACACACACACACTATCTTGTATAGTACCCCAATTTGTATCTGTTAAAAAGAAAAACAGGCCCAACATGTGAACACTTCTTTTAGGCCAAGTCAACAAACTGGAACTTAATGCAGTTTCAGCAGCTCCCAAGAGTAGAATTTTAAACCAATTAGTTTGGAACTTCCTAATGAGGTAATCTGCATAAGACCCTTCCCCTTCCTAAGGAAGGGTGACCTTACTTGAAACAATCCCTCATCTCTTCTTTGCTAATAACTTTTTGCCCTACTCTCCTGTCTATAAAAACCTTCCATTTTGTACAGCTCCTTGGAGCATCTCTACTTGCTGGATGGGATGCTGCCCAATTCATTAATCACTTAAAAAACCAATTAGATCTTCAAATTACTTCGTTGAATTTTATTTTTTTAACATATCTAAAAGATGTAACACATACATCTTGAATGCTTTATTATATACTTGAAATATAAATATCAATACTGTTTTTGAAATAATTATTATTAGAAAATGGGATTTTGGGGGATTCAGTTTCGGTTTTACTAATGGAATATTTTTACTTATTGTGTGACCATAGCATTACCAAAACTCTTTAGAAGATTATACTAAAAGTGAAATATATCTTAAATATAACTTTATAACCTTTTCATTACTGCTTTGATAAAATAATTTGTAGGAATACACATGCTCACACAGTATTTTACAGCTGTACAGAAACACTTTGATTCCTAATCTTGAAATTTTGAAATAGATTTTTCTTTTTCTGTGCAATCATTTTCTTGTATGCCATACTCTCTGTAGGACTTAGCAGAGTATAGCAGAGCATAACTGGCAATTCTAACTGAAAGTACAGCACTTCAAGTCTTGCGTATATGCAAAACACACCATTGAGTCCTAGGACACAAATCAGCTTAAGAGACCAAAAAAACCAAATTAAGTAAACACAGATGTGTGCTCAGCAAACAGCTTGACCAAATTTGGTCCTCAAAAACACACATACATACATTTGACATTAAATACCTCATTAGAGCATGACACTCTGAAAGTAAGCCATGATTTCTAAATAATCCCACTCAATTTTTTTATCTCAGTAAGTCTTCTGAGGATAAAATTGATTTGATACAAAATGGTTGTAAAGAAGGAATGGCTGAAAAAAAGTTTTTTACCTCATATTGCAATGGAAGAGGGCAACGGTACACTCTGATAGACTATGAAGGGTATGCAAAAAGCCTAGAGACTTGAAGAAGGGCCAACTGCTGACAGGATGGCAGCTGTGGCTATGTGCCATTGTTAGGCAGAAAGACAGACATAAGCAAGTGAAGAGAGAATAAAGCTGGTAAAGTCCACTAAAAGGGATTCAGTTAACCAGATAAAACTAGAGAGCCAGAAAGTACTCAGAGTTAATTAGTTGAAGTTTCAAGTGCCAGGAGTGACTTGGAATGTCCAAACACTCCCCAGATGAAAAACCACTTCCCAGATGAGAAGCTTCCAAGCACAGACACTCCCCAGATTAAAAAAAAAAATCAGAGGACAGGCACAGAAATCATCAGAGCACAGTCCATGTCTCCATTTCACCAATTAGACCAGGCATCCAAGGCCAAAGATTGTCAACCAAGGACTACTCTGTCCTGCCAAAAACCCCATGAAAAGAAACCTCACAGTAAGCAGCCTGCCTTTGTCTCCCTTGACTCTAGCCTAGTCCTCACTTGGAGTATATTCAAATAAGCCTGCCTTTGTCTACCTTGACTCTGGCCTGCTCCTCCCTTAGAGTATATTAAATAAACTTACTCTCTGCTTTGCTACTGTGTCTCTGTCTTTCAATTCTTTGTTGAGGCGGGGACAAGGACAATAAACTGAACCCATAACACCGTGTCACTGGACAGAAAACAGAACCTCAAGAAGCATAGGTGGTGTCTTCTGCCTTGTGATGATAGCGATAGAAGTCCCTTTACCAGAGAAAATTAGGAACAGGAGTGCTCTTCAGAGATATTAAAAAGAAACAAAACTAACAATCATTTTAATTTACATTAATTCTCAAAAGTGCAAACTTTCTGACATGACTGATCTGAAAGAGAACCTCTTCTTTCCAAAAGTTACTAAATGACTTGTATTTGAAATATCAAAATGTTAGGTAGAAAGATAGACATGAGGAGCTGGGGAAGAGGAAGATAAGGTTCAAGGAAAAAAACTGCCCAAACCCTGCCTAGTTAGGGGGTCCCACATGAAGACAGCAAAGGCTTTGCAGGGAGATAACTTCTTGGCCTATCAGTACCAGGCCAAACTGGTCCCAATCTGATCCCAATGTGGCACAATCAAACAAAACTAAGAACTGCCCCAAACATGCCTCATCATAGGAAAGGACTATATAGATGGACCCATAAATCAAATAACCTCATCTTGTCAAAGAGGCGCCTCCTAGCCAGAATGCAATATACAGGCCTCCTGCCTAACAGATCAGGCCTTGTCTACCTTGACTCTGGCCCACTCCTCCTTTGGAGTGTATTCAAAGAAAATTTTCCCTCAGCCTTGCTATTGTGCCTCTGCCTTTCAATTCTTTGTTCTGGTGGGGACAAAGACCAAGGAGAATGAACTCAACTCGTAACATATTCATTAAATTTGTACCTAATTTTTTTTTCTCTTGTTCTCCCTTTAATTCACTTAAGGACCCCCACGTTTAACTTTTTTTTTTTATCTACTTCCTTATTTTACCTTTTTTTGTCCATCTTTCTTTGCTAAAGTTCTGCCTCACTGATAGAACTTAAGAATGTAGACTTTTGAAAGCTTGTTTGCAGGTACTCTGTGAAACAGTTTTACCTCCAAATTATTACCAGTTTGATTTCAGTACCTTTTTTCTTCCTACAGCCTTCAGGACAGTCAAAAGAACAATCATTTAAAATATATGCTTTTGACACTAGGTGGAGCTCAGAGTACACATTACACATTCTGTGTTTGAGTGCCTTCATCCTACTGAAGACCAAATTTATCCAGAAACCATATAGCATGGGACAACTTTTCAGAAGAGGGTGGGGGGAGGGCTATTAATGTGAGAAGATACCTGAATGTAATATTAGCCATTGTAGGGAAGCAGAATTTGCCACCCCAAAATATGCCCCTTTAGCATAAGTTATTTTGAGTTGATCATTTTTAAGAAATTGCTAATACAGGAGAAGTCCTGAAACCAAGTAGAAGGTACCCTTTCGTAAGAGACCTTTACACATACATGGAAAATCTCCACTTGTAAGGGTGTCTCCCTCTGTATCAGGAAAAGATGAATGCATAAATCTCTAGAAACTCTTATCAATGGAAAAAGACAGATTTAAATCTGCCTAACTACCCTGCCCTTGATTACAGTGTTTTTCCCTGTCACCTCCCGAAAGTGGCTCCTCACCCCCAACATCTTCTTTTGTCTTTAGCTGAAGACTGTATTTAAGGTGGAGGCTTCAGCTATTTCAGGAGTTACTCAGTTTTCCTGAGCTTCACCCAGGTACATAGCAGATTTATGCGTTATTAAACTTTTGTTTTTCCCTTGTTAATCCATCTTATATGAATTTAATTATTAGACCAGCCAAAGTGTTACAGACCTGGACTGGATCGCCCAATGGGAGAACCAAGCGGCACTCAGAGGTCTTGGAGGGTGGGAGGTTTATTTCACACCGGCAGGCTCAGAGGAGAGTGATCTTCAAAGGTCTGAGCCCCGAGCACAGGCAAGGGGAGCAATTTATACTTTTCTACTTCCGTATACGTGGCAGTTTGGCACACGTGGAAAGCAGGGCGGAAGAAGAACCCAGAAGGGTCCCAAGGCAGGGGGCTGAGATTCTCCTGTTAGCCCTATCGGCCATGTTGAAAGATGTTATTTTCCTTATCAAAACAACCTAGAAGGGAAGAGGGAAAAATTTTCCTACCCGTATCCTATTGCTACAGGGCAGGCACCTGAGACAAGCATCTTCCATCTTGATTAATTTTCCAAACAAGCTGAGATATAAACAGTATAGTAAGAACAGGAGGGATTCCATCTGAAAGCTAAAATTCTATTTTAGCTAGGAAGTTAGGAGGCAAGATTCCTAGCATATCCTTTAGCAAACAGACAACTCAGCCCACCCTGGGGGCAGGGCAGGTGGTCTTGATTGATATGTTCCTAGAGGGAAGCTGCTATCCTGGGAGGAACCAGATTAGTAAATTTATTTGTGTTAAATTAATTTTGCAGAATAACCTGGAGGATTGATAATAGAAGAGAGGAGACATGATGTCTCTCACCAGAGCTAAGCATCTTGAGACCACTTGACAAGTTTATACCCCCTGGCCCTTTGAAAAATCCTTAGAAGAGGGAACCCCCAAACATTCAGTGTGCATCCTCTCTGAGGCGCACTTTCTCTTTAAGCACGTAACTTTAAATAAAGCTTTCTGACTGTTCAACTTAATTGTGTTTTGTCTCTCTGTGCTTTTCTAGTGGTAAGCATCTTTGTTTCTTTGCTATTTCATTCTATTGCTAAGTTTTAGTCTCCACTTTACTGAAAAGTAGGGAGGGGTTGCTGAGAGCTCAGACTTGGGCCTGTAAGTTCCTGTCGCCTGGGTGAAAATCCCCCTTCTGTGGGAAGTACTCAGAACATAATCTCACTCCACCCCATGCTCCGCGGCTCCTCCAAATCCTGGGGTGGTAGGGGACAGCCCCACACTGTGCAGATCCAAGCAGACACGAGACACCAGGTGACCCTGGCTTCAGGAACTGGAGAGCGAGACTTCCCTACGCTGAGAAGATCAACAAGCTCCCACTCCCTCCCTCTGCACTTTCCTGCCCTCAGCTGCCAGCAGGGCCACTGCTATTCATTACTACTCTTGCTGTAATGAATTCCTTCTTTACCTACACTCTTCTGACCTGCTTGAGAATTCTTTCTCATTCAGAGTCAAGAACCCTCCCCTGTCCATGTTGAGGTTTCACCTGATGTGCAAGGAGGGACCTCCCAGATGGAGCTGCCTGGCAACAGAGAATTATCAACCTCCTATAATAAGAAAGGGCTACTGCTATTAGCCTCTTCTTTCTGAAGTAGGGCAGGGACATGGGACAAGCATCATGAATAATTTTTCCTGCCTATGATGATAAATGATGAGATATAAACAGTATGTAAGAACAGGAGAGACTCCAACTTAAGGCTAAGATTTCATTTTAAAAACCAGGGAGTTAGGATGCAAGATTCCTAACATATTCTTTAGTTATCAGCCAACAACCTATCTTAAGCAGAGCAAGTATTCCTAAATGATATGTCCCCACTGCTTTAGGGTAACCACTATCATAGAGAAAAACCGGATCAATAAATTTCTTGTGTTAAGTGTATCTTACAGAATTATCTGGAGTACTGACTGTGGATGAGGATATAGTGCTCTTCACTAGAGATAGACATCATGAGAACACATAACAAGCCTACACCCCCCCACCCCACTGCCCTTTGCCCCTTCTTGAAAGCGTTAAAAGACAGAATCCCCAGCCTCTCAGCGCACCTCCTCTCTGAGGTTACCCTCACTTTTTCTTTCAAGCACATACTTTTAAACAAAGCTTTCTCACTGCTTAACTTAATTGCATTTTGTCTCTCTATGTTTTTTCCAGTGGTAAGTGTCTTTGTTTCTTTGCTATTTCATTCTATTTCCAAGTCTTCACTTAGTGTCCACTGTACTCCTGATAAGTAGGGAGAGAATGCAGTGAGCTCTGATTTGGGCCTGCAAGTTTCTGTCACCTAGGTGACCCAGATAAAACTGCAGCTGTGTAATCTGCTTTCAAGTAGCCTGCCTTTCTTTGGGACAAAAATCTCTCTTGGGAAGTTCTCAGAATATAATCTCACTCCATCCTGTGCTCTGTGGCTCCCCCAAATCATAGGGTGGTAAGGGCTAGTCCCCATGCCATGCAGACCCAAGTGGACACTGAATGCCAGATGATCCTAGATTTAGGAGTTGGCAAGGGAATCTCCTCTAGGCCAAGGAGTTCAGTGACCTTACCCTCTACACTTTCCTGTTCTCAGCTACCTGCAAGGAGCTACCATTTCCTGCTACTCTCACTTTAAAGAATTCCTTCCTTACCTACACTTGTCTGACCTGCTGGAGAATTTTTTCTCGTTCAGAGTCAACAACCCTTCCCTGTCCGAGTTGAGGTTTTACCTGGTATGCAGGGAGAGACCTCCCCAGATGCAGCTGTCTGTCAACACTTATAATGTGCTATTCTCCAACCCCATGGGAGAGCTTGGTTATAATAATAAACTCTTCAAGAATATAAAGAAACAAATAGAAATTCTGGAAAAAATGAACAGATTCTAGGGAGACATGCCCCACAGGCCTTAGGAAATTTAATGGAAATGAGGAGCAGAAGAAAGCAAGAGTTTCAAATAACCTTCCAGACTAAATTCTCTGGGAGTTTATTAGGGTATGTTTCAAATAGCCATGTCTGGCTCTGATTTATATTTGTTTTTGAAATGCATTAAAATACATACTTAATGACCAAATAAGATCCTTTCAATGAAAGATGTTTACTGAAAAGAATGTTTTTTTAATGTTAATACAACCGTAATTCTAACTAATCAGGAAAATTGAAAAACAGTTAAGTATAATGGACTAAGAATGTTTTCTTTCATATTATTTTAAGAAGCAAGAATCCAACTGTTTTCTGTAGGGTCTCTCATCCAACGTTACTTTCCATTCTCTCCCTTTTCTTGTTGCCATTTTTTCCTGACCACACTATTTTACCTGCTTTCAAGATCCTTTGATGCCAAGTGGCACAGAGAGTTTTTTTTCAGCATTCCTGAGCTCTTCTTGATGGGTATTTACAATGAGGGCATTAGTCAAACTTACAATGCTGTGCTCATCACAGCCACTGCAAGGAAGTTTGGTGCTTAGCTGAAAGAGGTTATAAATACATTTGGTTCAGCTGACCTGGAAGAATGAACAAATTTTAAGAAACTACTTTTCAGTCCACGCAAAGAAAAATTCGCAAGGTCAGTGACTTCTATTGCCCAGAATGTCTTATTTTTTTATTTTGTAAAATCAGGTAAGAGAACAGTTTCAACAAAATGAGTAAAAAACTTTTCATATGGAAATAAAAATCATTTTATAATACAATGTCACCTTCTTTGTTTTTTCATTGTTTATATTATAGAGTATTCACTGGCAGAAAAAGTATCCTGTAACCTTCAATTCACTTCCTGATTAAAAATATTAGAAGCTGCCCATAACATAAAATATAAAGCAGATCAATTCTGATAGTGATGCAGCATCTGAGACATAGAAGAGGCAAGTACTTCTCCCATAATCATACCACTGATTGTTGAATCAGGTACAACAATGCAGATGTTAGCTCTATGCTATTTTGATGATACTATGAACTAAAATGATGGCTCAAGTATTGCTTTATATCTAGTTTCTCATGAAAAGAGAACTGGGACAACATAAGGAAAATGGGAAACATGAAATGAAAAAATTCAAGCCATTTTTCTGCCTTAGTGAATGAGATGTAAACTACATTCCAGTAAAGATCTTGAGGGATGGTGACAAAACAAATACGTCATAAATTGTAGTTCAAAACCAAGTAAAAGACTAAAATCAACTCTGGCCACAGAGCTGACCCTTATAAAAACATTCATCTTACGGACCAACAGGAGCAGTAAAGCAAGGACTAAGTTTTCATTTCGACACAAGGATTACCTTAGACAGTAGAAACCTGAATAGAATCAGAAAGATTCTGAGAAGGACCCTCAAGATCATATTATAATGCCACTCATCAAATTTAAAATGAACATTTTCTTTACTCAGTACTTCTTTGAAACCACAAACCCAGTTAACGGAGAGGTAGACAATTAATTCAGTTAAGAACATGGGACTTCAAGGAGGTAAAAAAAAAAAAAAACCAAGAACAAAAATATTCTGCAAGATACCTCTTACAAAATGAAGCACTTGACTTCCGGGAAGATGGCAGTGTGAGCAGGGCGGCAGAAATCTCCTCCCAACACTATATTTATCTACAAAAACACAGAAAATACATCTATTCCTAAAAGAGAGACAAGAATACACAGGAAAATACACAGGAAAGCGCACAGCGTGCAGCTACACCCGAGAGGACTCGGCACCCCAAGAGGCGGGTAAGATACGGAGCCGCGACCCGGCGGGACCCGAGCCCTCCCCAACCCCAGCGCACAGGCGGGAGGAGAGGATTCAGAGCCGGAAGGGAGTGGAAGTACACCCCGCGAAGTAGCCAGCCCCGGTGATCTGCGCGGGGAGCCCTGACCCACATTGCGCAGTGCAGCGGAGATTGGGGAGACAGAGCGGCAGGATGTGAGCAGGGAACGCGCCAGGGTGCTTGCAGCCGGCTCCCGGGAAGGGAAAAAAAAAAAGCGCGTGCTTTCTCAGCGGTCTTAAAGAGACAGGAGCCCAGCGGAGGAGCCGGATCGCCCCAGCACACTCAGCCCAGCAGGCTGGGAGTCCTGGGGAGTTTCAGACACCTTAGCTGGCGACTGAGGAAGCGTAGCCATACTTAACACTTCTCACTGAGATCAACAGCCTCCTATTCATTCCCACCCCTGCCAGAGCGATAAAGGGCCCTGCGGAGCGGCACAGTCACAGCTGTGGAATAGTGGGGCAACAGCGCCACCTAGAGCATTCCCACAGAATCTACGTCCGGTGGGCATTTTTTTGTTTTTTTTGTTTTGTTTTGTTTTTGTTTTTGTTTTTTCTTTTTTTCTTTCTTTCTTTTTTTTCTCTTTTTTTTTCTTCTCTTTTTAAAGTCTTAAAGAGCCCAGCTGACATACGTGGCAACTATCAGTGACCAATTATACAGCCATGAAAAGACAGAGGAATATGGTTCAGACCAAAATCAACCAGACAACCCCAGAGAGGGAGTCTGAAGGGATGGAAATGCACAGCCTCCCTGAAAAAGAATTCAGAATAAAAGTCATAACCATGCTGATGGACCTACAGAGAAATGTGCAAGAGCTGAGGGAGGAAGTGAGGGAACTGAGGAAAGACAATACAGAAATCAGACAAGCGATCGACGGGCTTAACAGCAGAATGGATGAGATGCGAGAGACTGTTAATGGAATAGAAAACAGAGAACAGGAGTACAGAGCAGCTGAGGCAGAGAGAGATAAAAGGATTTCTAGGAATGAAAGAATATTAAGAGAACTGTGTGACCAATCCAAACGGAACAATATTCGCATTATAGGAGTACCAGAGGAAGAAGAGAGAGAAAAGGGATAGAAAGTGTCTTTGAAGAAATAATTGCTGAAAACTTTCCCTCGCTGGGGAAGGAAGTAGTCTCGCAGTCCACTGAAGCTCATAGATCTCCCAACACAAGGGACCCAAGGAAGACAACACCAAGACACATAATAATTAAGATGGCAAAGATCAAAGATAAAGACAGGGTATTAAAGGCAGCTAGAGAGAGAAAAAAGATCACCTACAAAGGAAAACCCATCAGACTATCATCAGACTTCTCAACAGAAACCTTACAGGCCAGAAGAGAATGGCATGATATATTTAACGTTATGAAACAGAAAGGCCTCGAACCAAGAATATTGTATCCAGCACGATTATCATTTAAATATGATGGAGGGATTAAACAATTTCCAGATAAACGAAAGTTGAGAGAGTTTGCCTCTCATAAACCACCACTACAGGATATCTTAAATGGACTGCTCTAGATGGAAGCACACCTAAGGCTAAAAAGATGTCACCAGAGAAAAAAAATCATAGCAAAGAAAGCAGACCATCCAAATACTAACTAAAGGCAAAGAATAAAACACCTATTATAGAAAGAATGGAGGAGGAGGAATAAGAAGGGAGAGAAAGAAAGAAACATCACACTGTGTTTACAATAACTTAACAAGAAAGTTAAGTTAGATTGTTAGATAGTAAAGAACCAACCCTTGAACCCGTGGTAGCTACGAATCTAAAGCCAGCAATGGCAATAAGTACATATCTATCAACAATCACCCTAAATGTAAATGGACTGAATGCACCAATCAAAAGACACAGAGTAACAGAATGGATAAAAAAGCAAGACTCATCTATATGCTGCCTACAAGAAACTCACCACAAATCCAAAGATATACACAGACTAAAAGTGAAGGGATGGAAAAAGATATTTCATGCAAACAACAAAGAGAAAAAAAGCAGGTGTTGCAGTACTTGTATCAGACAAAATAGACTTCAAAACGAAGAAAGGAGCAAAAGATAAAGAAGGACATTACATAATGATAAAGGGGTCAGTCCAACAAGAAGATATAACCATTATAAATATATGTGCACCCAACACAGGAGCGCCAGCATATGTGAGACAAATACTAACAGAATTAAAGGAGGAAATAGACAGCAATGCATTCATCCTAGGAGACTTCAACACACCACTCACTCCAGAGTACAGATCAAACAGACAGAAAATAAGTAAAGACACAGAGGCACTGAACAACACACTAGAACAGATGGACCTAACAGACATCTACAGAACACTACACCCAAAAGCAACAGGATACACATTCTTCTCAAGTGCACATGGAACATTTTCCAGAATAGACCACATACTAGGCCACAAAAAGAACCTCAGTAATTTCAAAAATATTGAAATCCTACCAACCAACTTCTCAGATCACCAAGGTATAAAACTAGAAATAAATTTTAGAAAGAAATCAAAAAGGCTCACAAATACATGGAGACTTAACAACATTCTCCTAATTAATCAATGGGTTAACGACCAAATCAAAACAGAAATCAAAGAATATATGGAGACTAATGACAACAACAACATAAAGCCACAACTTCTGTGGGATGCAGCAAAGGCAGTTCTAAGAGGACAGTATATTGCAATCCAGGCCTATTTAAAGAAGGAAGAACATTCCCAAATGAATTGTCTAAAGGCACAATTACTGAAATTAGAAAAAGAAGAACAAATGAGGCCCAAAGTCACCAGAAGGAGGGACATAATAAAGATTAGAGAAGAAATAAATCAAATTGAGAAGAATAAAACAATAGAAAAAATCAATAAAACCAAGAGCTGGTTCTTTGAAAAAATAAACAAAATAGATAAACCCCTAGACAGACTCATTAAGAGAAAAAGAGAATCTACACACATAAACACAATCAGAAATGAGAAAGGAAAAATCACGACGACCCCACAGAAATACAAAGAATCATAAGAGAATATTATGAGAATCTATATGCTAACAAGCTGGAAAACATAGAAGAAATGGACAACTTCTTAGAAAAATACAACCTTCCAAGACTGACCAAGCAAGAAACAGAAAAACTAAACAGACCAATCACCAGTGACGAAATCGAATTGGTAATCAAAAAACTACCCAAGAACAAAACCCCTGGGCCTGATGGATTCACCTCTGAATTCTACCAGACATATAGAGAAGAAATAACACCAATTCTCCTTAAAGTTTTAAAAAAATAAAAGAGGAGGGAATACTTCCAAACTCATTCTATGAAGCCAGCATCACTCTAATACCAAAACCTGGAAAAGACCTCACCAAAAAAGAAAATTACAGACCAATATCCGTGATGAACGTAGATGCAAAAATACTCAACAAAATAGTAGCAAGCCGAATTCAAAAATACATCAAGAGGATCATACACCATGATCAAGTGGGATTCATCCCAGGGATGCAAGGATGGTACAACATTCGAAAATCCATCAACATCATCTACCACATCAACAAAAAGAAGAACAAAAACCACATGATCATCTCCATAGATGCTGAAAAAGCATTTGACAAAATTCAGCATCCATTCCTGACTAAAACTCTCAACAAAATGGGTATAGACGGCAAGTACCTCAACATCATAAAGGCTATATATGACAAACCCACAGCTAACATCATACTTAACGGCGAGATGCTGAAAGCTTTTCATCTAAGATCAGGAACAAGACAGGGATGCTTACTCTCTCCACTGTTATTCAACATAGTACTGGAGGTCCTAGCCCCAGCAATCAGACAAAACAAAGACATACAAGGCATCCAGATTGGTAAAGAAGAAGTCAAATTGTCACTATTTGCAGATGACATGATACTGTACATAAAAAACCCTAAAGATTCCATTCCAAAACTACTAGAACTAATATCTGAATTCAGCAAAGTTGCAGGATACAAAATTAACACACAGAAATCTGTTGCTTTCCTATACACTAATGATGAACTAACAGAAAGAGAAATCAGAAAAACAATTCCATTCACAATTGCATCAAAAAGAATAAAATACCTAGGAATAAACCTAACGAAGGAAGTGAAAGACCTGTACTCTGAAAACTACAAGACACTCTAAGAGAAATTAAAGAGGACACTAACAAATGGAAATGCATCCCATGCTCTTGGCTAGGAAGAATAAATATTGTCAAAATGGCTATACTACCTAAAGCAATCTACAGATTCAATGCAATCCCTATCAAACTACCAACAGCTTTCTTCAATGAACTGGAACAAATAATTCTAAAATTCATATGGAACCACAAAAGACCCCGAATAGCCAAAGCAATCCTGAGAAGGAGGAATAAAACAGGGGGAATTACACTCCCTGACTTCAAGCTCTACTACAAAGCCACAGTAATCAAGACAATTTGGTATTGGCACAAAAACAGACCCACAGAGCAGTGGAACAGAATAGAAAATCCAAACATTAACCCAAACATATACAGTCAATTAATATTTGATAAAAGTGCCTTGTATATACAATGGGGAGATGACAGCCTCTTCAGCAGCTGGTGTTGGAGAAACTGGACAGCTACATGTAAAAGAATGAAACTGGATTACTGTCTAGCCCCATACACAAAGGTAAACTCAAAGTGGATCAAAGACCTGAATGTAAGTCATGAAACCATAAAACTCTTAGAAAAAAACATAGGCAAAAATCTCTTGGACATAAGCATGAACAACTTCTTCATGAACATATCACCCCGGGCAAGGGAAACAAAAGTAAAAATGAAAAAGTGGGACTATATCAAGCTGAAAAGCTTCTGTACAGCAAAGGACACCATCAGTAGAACAAAAAGACATCCTACAGTATGGGAGAATATATTCATAAAAATGTATCTGATAAAGGGTTGACATCCAAAATATATAAAGAACTCATTCACCTTAACAAATAGAAAGCAAATAATCCAATTAAGAAATGGGCAGAGGACATGAATAGACACTTCTCTAAAGAAGAAATTCAGATGGCCAAAAGGCACATGAAAAGATGCTCCACATCGCTAATCATCAGAGAAATGCAGATTCAAACCACAATGAGATATCACCTCACACCAGTGAGGATGGCCAACATCCAAAACACAAACAACAACAAATGTTGGCGAGGATGTGGAGAAAAGGGAACCCTCCTACACTGCTGGTGGGACTGCAAATTAGTTCAACCATTGTGGAAAGCAGTATGGAGGTTCCTCAAAAAACTCAAAATAGAAATACCATTTGACCCAGGAATTCCACTCCTAGGAATTTACCCTAAGAATGCAGCAGCCCAATTTGAAAAAGACAGATGCACCCCTATGTTTATTGCAGCACTATTTACAATAGCCAAGAAATGGAAGCAACCTAAGTGTCCATCAGTAGATGAATGGATAAAGAAGATGTGGTACATATACACAATGGAATATTATTCAGCCATAAGAAGAAAACAAATCCTACCATTTGCAACAACATGGATGGAGCTAGAGGGTATTATGCTCAGTGAAATAAGCCAAGCCGAAAAAGACCAGTATCATATGATTTCACTCATATGTGGAGTATAAGAACAAAGAAAAAATTCTGAAGGAACAAAACAGCAGCAGACTCACAGAACCCAAGAATGGACTAATAGTTACCAAAGGGAAAGGGACTGGGGAAAATGGGCGGGAATTGAGGGATAAGAGGGAAAAAGGGGCATTATGTTTAGCAGATATAATGTTGGGGGGGCACGGGGAGGGCAGTTCAACTCAGAGAAGACAAGTAGTGATTCTATGGCATCTCACTACGCTGATGCACAGTGACTTTAATGGGGTTGGTCGGGGGGACCTGATGAAGGGGTAGTTTAATAACCGTAATATTGCACATGTAATTGTAGATTAATGATAGTAAAATAAATTATATTAAAAATAAAATAAAATAACAGTGAATACACATTCCCAAAAAAAAAAAGAAAGAATCTTACTCACTGAGGGTATTGAGAGAATTAGCTACTTGTGATTAAATTTCTGATTAGCAGAAGGATAGTGAAAAACATTTGTTTCCAGTATTTGGTGTTAAAAAACTTTTGCAAATGCATTTATTGGCTGATATAATTACTAAATATAACACGATT
>JAVSCE010010468.1:0-15614 GCA_032199065.1 Smutsia gigantea
CCCCCCCCCCCGTCTCATTTACTGCACCAGATGGAAAACTTGTGCAGCTCTCTCCCCTACATCAGTCCCAGCAAATTCTAGTCCCATTGGCCTCTTGGCATCCCCAGCTCTTTCTCCTTGACTCGGGCTGTCCATTGGGCCCTGTTTGTCTCTCTCTGCTGCAGCCTGTAAACTCTCTCCAGGCAAGAAGTTGGGGGAATTGGGCAATTTGAGGGCTCCTTCTCTCAGGGATCACTGTACTGTGTGGTCCACGGCACCTGCACGTAAAGCTTTATAACTGTTTTGGCTTCTTACAGGGCCCTGTAAGGTGAGAGGGTAAATCAGGTTACTGTTAATCCATCATGGCTGGAAGCATGATGATACAGTTTTTTTTTTAATCAACTTTTTTTTCACTGAGCCTTGTGCTTTTAAGATGCATCCAAGTTATTACAAACACCTAATCCATGGTCTCCACATATGACATTTTTCCAATTTGCTACCCCAGGGATTTATCCTTACTCCTTATCAAGTATAAAGCCAGAAAAACAGAATCATTTAGAGGACTGAATGATTGTTAAAGATAACAGTTATAGTGCATATCTCATCAAAAACCATTTAAGTCATACGAAAGTGGCATAGCACCTTTAAACTAGTGAAATAATAATTGTCAAGACAGAATTTATACTCAGTATCTTTTTATTTTTTTTATTATTATTATTTTTTAATATAATTTATTTTATTATCATTAATTTACAATTACATGTGCAATATTACGATTATTAAACTACCCCTTCATCATGTCCCCCCCACCAACCCCATTACAGTCACTGTCCATGAGCGTAGTGAGATGCTATAGAATCACTACTTGTCTTCTCTGAGTTGTACTGGCCTCCCCGTGCCCCCCCAACATTACATCTGCTAATCTTAATGCCCCTTTTTCCCTCTTATCCCTCCCTTCCCTCCCATTTTCCCCAGTCCCTTTCCCTTTGGTAACTATTAGTCCGTTCTTGGGTTCTGTGAGTCTGCTGCTGTTTTGTTCCTTCAGTTTTTTTCTTTGTTCTTATACTCCACATATGAGTGAAATCATTTGATACTTGTCTTTTCGGCTTGGCTTATTTCACTGAGCATAATACCCTCTAGCTCCATCCATGTTGTTGCAAATGGTAGGATTTGTTTTCTCTTTATGGCTGAATAATATTCCATTGTGTATATGTACCACCTCTTCTTTATCCATTCATCTACTGATGGACACTTAGGTTGCTTCCATTTCTTGGCTATTGTAAATAGTGCTGCGATAAACATAGGGGTGCATCTGTCTTTTTCAAATTGGGCTGTTGCATTCTTAGGGTAAATTTCTAGGAGTGGAATTCCTGGGTCAAATGGTATTTCTATTTTGAGTTTTTTGAGGAACCTCCATACTGCTTTCCACAATGCTTGAACTAATTTGCATTCCCACCAGCAGTGTAGGAGGGTTTCCTTTTCTCCACATCCTCGCCAACATTTGTTGTTGTTTGTGTTTTGATGTTGGCCATCCTCACTGGTGTGAGGTGATATCTCATTGTGGTTTTAATCTGCATTTCTCTGATGATTAGCGATGCGGAGCATCTTTTCATGTGCCTGTTGGCCATCTGAATTTCTTCTTTGGAGAAGTGTCTATTCATGTCCTCTGCCCATTTCTTAATTGGATTATTTGTTTTCTGTTTGTTAAGGTGCATGAGTTCTTTATATATTTTGGATGTCAACCCTTTATCAGATATGTTTTTTATGAATATATTCCCCCATACTGTAGGATGCCTTTTTTGTTCTACTGATGGTGTCCTTTGCTGTACAGAAGCTTTTCAGCTTGATATAGTCCCACTTGTTCATTTTTGCTTTTGTTTCCTTGCCCGGGAGATATGTTCATGAAGAAGTCACTCATGCTTATGTCCAAGAGATTTTTGCCTATTTTTTTTTATAAGAGTTTTATGGTTTCATGACTTACATTCAGGTCTTTGATCCACCTTGAGTTTACCTTTGTGTATGGGGCTAGACAGTGGTCCAGTTTCATTCTCTTACATGTAGCTGTCCAGTTTTTCCAACACCAGCTGCTGAAGAGGCTGTCATCTCCCCATTGTATATCCAAGGCACTTTTATCAAATATTAATTGACTGTATATGTTTGGGTTAATGTTTGGATTTTCTATTCTGTTCCACTGGTCTGTGGGTCTGTTTTTGTGCCACTCAGTATCTTTTTAAAATGAAGAAAATTTTCTCATGTATAGCAGCATTGAAATAGTTTATTGTCAGTAGATATGCACCATAAGAAATGTTAAAGGATATCCTTCAAGCACACGAAGAATGTCAGTAAATAGAAATATGACCTACACAAATGAGTAAACATACTCGAAATGGTACACCTGAGCATAGATATAAAATATTTATTTCCTTATCTTTAAAAGTTTCTTTATAAGTTAATTGTCAGAGTGAAGCAAAAATCCCTAAAAGTTAATTGGAGTTGTAAGTTACATGGTATTAATTCTTGGACTACAATAGCACAAGGATTGGAGGGAATATAAGTATACCATTGTAAAATTCTAATTCTACATGTGAAGTGGTACAATATGACTTGAAGGTATACTATGATAAGTTAAAGAAGCACTGAACAGAAAACTTAATGTGCCTGTCTAAAGAATTATGGCTAATAAGCATACAGAGGAGATAAATGGAATCACAACATGCTCAGTTAATTTAGCATGAGTCCTAAAATGAAAAAAAAAACAAGATAACAGACAAGCAGAGAGAAAACAACACAAGAGTTTTAAATCCATCCATATCAATTACCATATTAAATAGAAATTGCCTAAATGCACCAATTACAAGGTAAAGATTGACAAATTGTATTCCTTTTTCTTTTAAATAGACTTTAGTTTTTAGAACAGTTTTAGGTTCATAGCAAAATTGTGCAGGAAGTAAAGATCCATCCCATATACCTCCTATCTCTACATAGACACAGCCTCTGCTACTATCAACATCTTCCCCCAGAGTGTTATACTTCTTAATGTCATTATTACTACATCAAATACATCAGCACATCATGGTCACCCAAAGTCCACAGTTTACATTAGGGTTCACTATTGATGTTGTAAATTTTATAGATTTGGAAAAATATATAATGTCATGTATCATACAGAATATTTTCACTACCCTCAAAAACCTCTGTGGTCCACATACTCATCCTTTCCTTTCTCCTAACCACTGGCAACTACTGATTTTTTTTTTACTGTCCCATTGGTTTTGCCTTTCCAGAATGTCATTTAGTTGGGATCACACAGTATGTAGCCTTTACAGATTAGTTTCTTTTACCAGGTAATATGCATGTAAGGTTCCTACATATCTTTTCATGGCTTGGTATCTAATTTCTTTTTAATGCCATTGTCTGGATGTGTCACAATTCATTTATCCGTCCACCTACTGAAGTACATCTCGGTTGCTTCCAAGTTTTGGCAATTATGAATAAAAACTGCCATAAACCTCCATGTGAAGGTTTTGTGCCTACATAAATTTCAGATCATTTGGGTAAATCCAAAGAGCATGATTGTTGGATTGCATCGTTAGTGTAGGTATAGTTTTGTAAGAAACTGACTGTCTTCCAAAGTGGTTATATGATTTTGTATTCTCACCAGCAATGAATTAGAGTTCCTGTTGCTCCACATTCCTGCAAGCATTTGGTGTTGCCAATATTTTGGGTTTTGGCCATTGTAATAATGTGTATAGTGGCATTTCATTGCTTTAATTTACATTTCCCTAATGACATATGACATGGAGCATGACAAATTGGATTTTAAAAACTAAGATCCAGTTATATGCTGTGTACATGAATCTCACTTTAAAAATAAAGGTTATATAGGTTAAAAATAAAAGGATGGGAAAACATATATCATACTAGCAATAATCAAAACGAGGCTATAATGGATATATTAATATCAGATAAAGCAGATTTTAGAACCAAATATATTATCAGGGATAAAAAGGATCATATATAAGATCATTTATATTTATAATTGGCTAAAGACACCCATTCATCAAGAGGACATTAAAATTCTAAGTGTTTATACACCAAAAAACAGTTTAGAAGTGCATAGAAGAAAGAAAAACCCATAATTAGAGTCAGAAATTTTAAGTCTATTCTCTTAACAATTGAACAAGTTGACAAAAAAAATCAGTAAGTGTATAGAATGTTTGAAAAACACTATCACCCAAATTAATCTAACTTTTTAGAACATTCTCCCTGACAACTAAAGAACACACATTCTTTTCATATGTACATGAAAACTTGCCATGATAGACAATATTCTAGGCCATAAATAAACCCTACTAAATTTGAAAGAATTAGCATCACCCAGAGGACTTTCCTAGAAGACAATAGGATTAAATTAAAAGTAGATAACAGAAATGTATCTGTAAATTCCTCAAATAATTGGGAACTACCTAACACATTTTTCAATAACATATGGGTGAAGAAAATTCAAAAAGAAATTTAGAAAGTAATTTAAACTGAATAAAAGTAAAGTACAACTTACTAAAATTTGTAGGATGAATCTAAAACAGTCCTTAGAAACAAATGTATAGCACCAAAATGACTGTATTTAAAAATAAGAGTTCAAATCAATGACCTAAACTTCAATATTCAGAAACACGAATGCAGAGACAAGACCAAAATAGAAGAAGAAAGGAAATAATAAGGGAAACTGAAGAAATAGCTGAAGTAGAAACAGAAAACAATAGAGGAAATACTCATCTTTAAGAATCTCAATATAATTGATAAGCCTCTCTCTAGAATGATTAGGGAAATAAAAGAGAGAAGACATGAATTACCAATATCAGGAGTGACAGAATTGCTATCATTAATGATCTCTTAAATTAAACATTTATAAGTAAATATTATCAGTAACTTTATTCCAATCAATGGAATTTTGCACAGCAGAAATAATCAAGAAAATGAAATTTAAAATACCATGTGCAATAGCAAAAATACCATTTATAATGCATAAAATGTGAATTATGTAGGGATATATCTGACAACAGATGTGCAACCCTTTACCCAAAAACATTAAAACATTGCTGATGACAACTAAAGAAGGCCTAAATAAATGCAGAGATATACTATGTTCATGAAATCAAAGACCAAATATTGTTAAAGAGTTAATTCTCTCCGCTTCAACAGTAGACTCATCACAGTCTGAATAATAATCCCATCAGGGTTTTTGTAGGAATCCATGAACTGATTCGAAAATCCATAAGGAAGTTAAAAGGACCTAGAAGAGATCAAACAGTTATGGGGAAAAAACACCAGTTTGGAAGATTTATACTACTGGATTTCAATAGTTATTATTGGAAAGTACAGTAATCAAGAGGGTTTGCTGTTGGAATAAAGATAAATAGAACAATTGAGCATAATAGAGACTCCAGATATAAATACACAGAAATATTTAGTCAATTGCCTTTTGAAAACAGTGCCAAGGAAATTCAATAGGGAAAGAATAATCTTTTCAAAAAATGGTGCTGGAAATATAGGATAGCCGTATGTAAAAAAAAAAAGAAAGAAAGAAAGAAAAAAAAAGACCTCTATCCTTATTTCATACCATAAACAAGAACTAATTGGAAATGGATAAAAATACTCTAAAATTTCTAGAAGGAAACATAGAAAATTAACAACTTCCATAGTGCCTTGGTTTCGGTACAAATTTTCAAAATAGGAGGCCCAAAGCACAAACTATAAAAGAAACTAAATTAGTAAATTTGACTTGACCAAAATTAAAAATATTTTGGTCTTCAAAGTCACTATTTTGAAAATGAAAAGGAAAGGCATAGACTGGGGAAAAGTACTTAAAAAACATATATATCCAATGCAAGACACTTCTTTTTTTCACTATTTATTGAAATACAGTTGATATGCAATATTATATGATTTCACACATAGAACATAGTAATTCAACAATTGTATACATCACGAAATGCTCATCACAGTAAGTGTACTTACCATCTGTCAACCAACAAAGAAATTATGATGTTATTGGATATATTCCCCATGCTATACTTCCATTCCTGTGACTAATTTATAATTGGAAGTTTATACCCTATCCCCTTTACCTATTTCACTCATTCCCCCAACCTCTCCATGGCAACTACCAGTCTGTTCTTTGTGTTTATAAGTCTATTTCTGTTTTGTTTGTTTATTCATTTTTTTTGTCTTTTAGATTCCACATATAAGTGAAATCATATGGCATTTGCCTTTCTCTGACTTATTTCACTTAGCATAATACCCTCTAGGTTCATGTTGTTGCACATGGCAAGATCTCATTCTTTTTATGACTGAGTAATATTTCATTGCGTATACATCCTTTCATCTATTGATGGATACCTAGGTTGTTTCAATATCTTGGTTATTGCACATAATGCTACTGTTGCAATAAACATAGGGGCACATTTATCTTTTTGAATTAGCAACAGAGGACACTTGTTAACTATATAAAGAACTCTTACAACTCAACCATAAGTAGACAAATACCCAGGTAAAAACATAGACAAAATATTTCAACAGACCACTTCAAGAAAGAAGTTATACAGATGGTAAATAAACACATGAAAAGATGCTTACCACCATTTATCATTAAAGAAATGCAGGTTAAAACCACAAGAAAAAACTGTTTGGACATGCTAACATGACTAAAGTTAAAATAATTGATGATATCAAGTGCCAGCAATGACATGGAGCAACTAGAATGTGCATATACTGGTGGAGGAAATATAATACAAACACTTTGGAAAATAGTTTGAAAGTTTGTTAACTAGTTAAATATGCACCTCCCATATGACCCGGCCATTCCACTCCAAGGTATACACAGTAAAAAGGATGACATATTTCCACACAAAAACTTGTTTATGCGTGTTCTTTGCAACTTTATTTGTAAAAGACAAAAACCTGGAGATAAACCAATGTCCATTAACAGGGGAATAATCTAATTGTGGTATTACCGTACAATGGAACCCACCATTAAAAAAGAAATGAATTATTGATATACAAAACAACATGAATAAATCTAAAAATGTAATGTTTGAAAGAAGCCAGGCCAAATAATAAATAGTGACAAGAGAAAGACAGAGAAGAGGAGGTGTGATTACATTTATTAATTCTAGAAAATGAGCACTAATCTATAGTGATAGAAATCAGTTGAATGGTTGCCTGGTGATGACAGCAAGAGGAGTGTACGATGAATTCCAAAGGGGTGCAGGATATTTTAGGTTATAATATATATGTTCATTATCTTGAATATGATGATTGTGCCATCAAAACTCATCGTATTGTATACTTTATATCTGTACACTCTACAGTATGTCAACTGAACTCAAAAAGCTGTAAAAATATCCACAGGAGAGGATATATATAATTTAAACCAAGTACACATGTCCCACAGTCACAGTTTTGAATTGCATAAAGAAAAATGATACCCATTAAATAAAACTAGAATTACTTCTCTTTGTGAGAGACACAGAATGGGAGTGGAAAATGCAAACAAAAAGGATCAAATAACTGCCTGGCAAGTGAGGGGGCTGGCCTGAAAGAATGATTAGAATAGTGATATGAGCTGAAATAAGATTTTCTCAATCCAAATAGGCCTGTAAGTCTGAATTTTTTGTTCAAGGGATATAGTATATTTTGGTAAGACATTTGTGCTACCTCTAAGAAAAGAAAAAAATTTAAATACATAACTTAGTGATAGCTGAAAGACTTTTCTAAAAGGGTGGTAGTGATATGTGTTGTCTTTTTCAAGGCAATTGTAAAATGTGAGATAAATAATTAACATTGGGTGCAGAGAAAGCAAATAAATAGATATGTGGGAATAGTTACTGAAGATGACCTGGGAGCCTGGTTTTAAGTGAAAAACATTAGAAGCCAGTGAGTGAACCAGAGGATGTGTTTGCTATTTCACAGTCTACATTTCAAGGCCAAACTTCTGATACAGAGGCTTTAACTAAAACAATCTGCTTCCTGTGAGATCAATTTAAGAGGGAGAACACTGGCTTCACGGTACCTGATGTCAGCACACGAACCCCTGATGGAGAAGCAGGTGGGGAGGAACCGCTGGAATTCAGGAGGTTTTAACAGTCCTCCTACCAACAGACCATTTGTCTTTCCACGAGTTGAGTCCACCAACCATGCTTGCAAACACCAAGTGATGTCCTGTGGGTCACAGCATGACAACACCTGAGGGCATGTCCATTTGAATGCACACTTGTGGCATTTCAGTGTGGGTTAGAATATTTGGGTACATGTGTTCACCATCTGCAGTAGAGTGAGAGGCATGTGAAGGGGTGGAGGTACTGGTGAGAATCTGACAGGAGGAACTAGTATTTGTTCAGAAGGCACAATGCCCTCCTTGCACCCTATGCTGCTGCTCTGCCCTCTCTGGGGCTTTCCCTGAAGGAGACATACCACACACACAGGGACCTGGAATATTGGCTAGTTCCCAGTGCCCCTCAGTGTAGATAGAGCCTTCTGCTTGAGTTGGCTTGAAACACAGGCTTGGGCTCAAGAATGAAGAAGGATCTCTGTGACTCTAATTCTGCATCTTACTACCACTGGCCCCCAATGTGCAAGGATGCCAGAGCCCAAAACTTCCTTTGAGAGAAAAGAAGAGAGAATAACGTGGCAGCAACCAATGTTTACAGGTGGCCACTGGCTCAGCTTACTGCTTGGTATCCTAAGAGAGAGAAGGGCAAAGACATATCCACTGTGCATGGGCATCACTCACAGTGCTCTGAAATCTAGCCCACCAAGTCTGTCCTCCAAGGGAGGAGTGAGGGAAGGGCTGGGGGAAAGGGGCTTTCTTTGGAGTGAGGAGTAGTGGAAAGAGAAGCTTGACCCCACTCCCTCTGAGCTAGAGAGCTAATGCTTGAATAGAAACTGATGTGGTCATAGAAAAATGAGGCCACACACAAATGTTGGTTTTCCTGTTAAAATCTCAACGTACCAACTCTGGAAACTGATAAAATGGGGGCCTGTTGGGAAAAACAAATGTGAATTCTGAAAAGCTAACTTTCATTAGACAATAAAGAAGCAATAAAATATTTCTAGCATATACATAAAATATATGTAGCATATAATTGCTGATGATTTTAGAACTTTTAATCACAGTGTAAATCAATCATGGTTTGGTTGATAACATAGCTATATTTACAAAATATAACAGGGCAGGGTTTATATAGATTAAGAAACAAAGGATGATTATTTCATAAATTTATTGTAACATGTTGATTGTTAAAAAAAATCAAGCACTACAAGAAAATAGAAAGGCTGATACAATAAACTATATCAAATCACAACATTCGAAATTAGCTAGTTCTAACTGGTTCAAAATCATTACACACAAACATCCTGTACTTATGAAATCAATAGATGAGCTAATAGGTGGAGAGCAAGAAAGAGAGATAACATTGCAGAAAAGATTTTACAGCAGTGAGCTTTTACAACTCATGGTTTTCAAATAAAAAATTTCATATTTCATTTTATTATACTATGACAAGATAAAGGAAAGGAAACAAGAAAGGTGAATCTTCAGTTAATGATTTCTTTAACTGAAAAGATATTAGTTCCTGGAAGATTCCTCAAAGGTTAAGAAAAAATAATTCTGGAAATTGTTAAAATGTGGATCCACTGATAAAAGCAAATGTCAGTTCATATAATCACATTAGAAATACAGCAACAAAATCTAGCATATAAATGCTGAAGATTTGAAAGCTTTTAATTACAGTCTAAAATGAGCACATGCAGTTCCAGGAAGATGGTGGCGTGAGCAGGGTGGTGGAAATCTCCTCCCAAAACCATATATATCTATGAAAATACAGCAAATACAACTATTCCTAAAAGAGAGACCAGAAGATATAGGACAGCGCACAGCCTGCATCTGCACCTGAGAGGACTCTGCACCCCACGAGGCGGGTAAGATATGGAGCCACAACCCGGCAGGACCTGAGCACTCCCCAACCCCAGCACACCGGCGGGAGGAGAGGATTCAGAGCCGGGAGGGAGTGGAAATACAGGCCCACAAAATAACCAGCCCTGGTGATCTGCGCCAGGAGTGCTGACACACATCACGTGGTGTATCGTATATTGGAGAGGCAGAAGGTGCAGGTTTTGAGCTGGGAATGCGCCCGGGTCCTTGCAGCAGGCTCCCCGGGACAAAAGAAAAGCACACGTTTTTTTTGGTGGTCTTAAAGAGGCAAGGGCCCAGGATCATCCCAGTACACTTGGCCCAGCAGGCTGGGAGTCCTGAGGAATTTTGGACCCCTTGGCAGGCGACTGGGAAAACGTAGCTGCACTGAAACTTCACATAGAGAACAACAGCATCCCATTCGTTCCTGCCCTGGCCAGAGCTGCAAGCGGCCCTGTGGAGCTGCGCGGCCGTGGCTACGGAATAGTGGAGCAACAGCGCCACCTACAGCATCCTTACAGAATCTACTCCTGGTGGGCGGGGTTTTTTTCCATTCTTTTCTTTCTTTTTTTTCTCTATTCTTTCTCTTCCTTCTTTTTTTATTGTTTGTTTCTGGTTTTTTGTTTCTTTTTAAAGTCTTAAAGAGCCCAGCTGATATACGTGGCACCTACCAGCGACCACTTCTATCACCATGAAAAGACAGAGGAATATGGTTCAGACCAAAATCAACCAGACAACCCCAGAGAGGGGGCCTGAAGGGGTGGAAATGCACAGCCTTCCTGAAAAAGAATTCAGAATAAAAGTCATAACCATGCTGATGGACCTACAGAGAAATGTGCAAGAGCTGAGGGAGGAAATGAGGGAAGTGAGGAAAGACAACGCAGAAATCAGACAAGCGATCGACGGGCTTAACAGCAGACTGGATGAGATGCAAGAAACTGTTAATGGAATAGAAAACAGAGAACAGGAATACAGAGAAGCTGAGGCAGAGAGAGATAAAAGGATTTCCAGGAATGAAAGAATATTAAGAGAACTGTGTGACCAATCCAAATGGAACAATATTCGCATTATAGGAGTACCAGAGGAAGAAGAGAGAGAAAAAGGGATAGAAAGTGTCTTTGAAGAAATAGTTGCTGAAAACTTTCCCTCGCTGGGGAAGGAAACAGTCTCGCAGTCCACCGAAGCCCACAGGGACCCAAGGAAGACAACACCAAGACACATAATAATTAAGATGGCAAAGATCAAAGATAAAGACAGGGTATTAAAGGCAGCTAGAGAGAGAAAAAAGATCACCTACAAAGGAAAACCCATCAGACTATCATCAGACTTCTGAACAGAAGCATTACAGGCCAGAAGAGAATGGCATGATATATTTAACATTATGAAACAGAAGGGCCTTGAACCAAGAATATTGTATCCAGCACGATTATCATTTAAATATGATGGAGGGATTTAAAATTTTCCAGACAAACGAAAGTTGAGAGAGTTTGCCTCTCATAAACCACCACTACAGGATATCTTAAATGGATTGCTCTAGATGGAAGCACTCCTAAGGCTAAAAATATGTCACCAGAGAAAATAAAATCATAGCAAAGAAAGCAGACCATCCAAATACTAACTAAAGGCAAAGAATAAAACACCAAGTATATAAAGAATGGAGGAGGAAGAATAAGAAGGGAGAGAAATAAAGAAACATCAGACAGTGTTTATAATTCCTTAACAAGAAAGTTAAATTAGATTGTTAGATAGTAAAGAAGCAACCCTTGAGCCTTTGGTAACCACGAATCTAAAGCCAGCAATGGCAATAAGTACATATCTATCAATAATCACCCTAAATGTAAATGGACTGAATGCACCAATCAAAAGACACAGAGTAACAGAATGGATAAAAAAGCAAGACCCATCTATATGCTGCCTACAAGAAACTCACCTCAAATCCAAAGATATACACAGACTAAAAGTGAAGGGATGGAAAAAGATATTTCATGCAAACAACAAGGAGAAAAAAGCAGGTGTTGCAGTACTTGTATCAGACAAAATAGACCTCAAAATGAAGAAAGTAGCAACAGATAAAGAAGGACATTACATAATGATAAAGGGGTCAGTCCAACAAGAAGATATAACCATTATAAATATATATGCACCCAACACAGGAGCGCCAGCATATGTGAGACAAATACTAACAGAATTAAAGGAGGAAATAGACAGCAATGCATTCATCTTAGGAGACTTCAACACACCACTCACTCCAGAGGACAGATCAACCAGACAGATAATAAGTAAAGACACAGAGGCACTGAACAACACACTAGAACAGATGGACCTAACAGACATCTACAGAACTCTACACCCAAAAGCAACAGGATACACATTCTTCTCAAGTGCATATGGAACATTTTCCAGAATAGACCACATACTAGGCCACAAAAAGAACCTCAGTAATTTCAAAAATATTGAAATCCTACCAACCAACTTCTCAGATCACCAAGGTATAAAACTAGAAATAAATTTTAGAAAGAAATCAAAAAGGCTCACAAATACATGGAGACTTAACAACACTCTCCTAATTAATCAATGGGTTAACGACCAAATCAAACAGAAATCAAAGAATATATGGAGACTAATGACAACAACAACACAAAGCCACAACTTCTGTGGGACGCAGCAAAGGCAGTTCTAAGAGGAAAGTATATTGCGATCCAGGCCTATTTAAAGAAGGAAGAACATTACCAAATGAATAGTCTAAAGACACAATTACTGAAATTGGAAAAAGAAGCACAAATGAGGCCCAAAGTCACCAGAAGGAGGGACATAATAAAGATTAGAGAAGAAATAAAATTGAGAAGAATAAAACAATAGAAAAAAATCAATGAAACCAAGAGCTGGTTCTTTGAAAAAATAAACAAAATGGATAAACCCCTAGCCAGACTCATTAAGAGAAAAAGAGAATCTACACACATAAACAGAATCAGAAATGAGAAAGGAAAAATAACTACAGACCCCACAGAAATACAAAGAATTATAAGAGAATATTATGAGAATCTATATGCTAACAAGCTGGAAAACCTAGAAGAAATGGACAACTTCTTAGAAAAATACAACCTTCCAAGACTGACCAAGCAAGAAACAGAAAAACTAAACAGACCAATCACCAGCAACGAAATTGAATCAGTAATCAAAAAACTACCCAAGAACAAAACCCCCGGACCTGAAGGATTCACCTCTGAATTCTACCAGACATATAGAGAAGAAATAACACCCATTCTTCTTAAAGTTTTCCAAAAAATAGAAGAGGAGGGAATACTTCCAAACTCATTCTATGAAGCCAGCATCACTCTAATACCAAAACCGGGCAAAGACCTCACCAAAAAAGAAAATTACAGACCAATATCCCTGATGAACGTAGATGCAAAAATACTCAACAAAATATTAGCAAACCGAATTCAAAAATACATCAAGAGGATCATACACCATGATCAAGTGGGATTCATCCCAGGGATGCAAGGATGGTACAACATTCGAAAATCCATCAACATCATCCACCACATCAACAAAAAGAAGAACAAAAACCACATGATCATCTCCATAGATGCTGAAAAAGCATTTGACAAAATTCAGCATCCATTCCTGATTAAAACTCTCAACAAAATGGGTATAGACGGCAAGTACCTCAACATCATAAAGGCTATATATGACAAACCCACAGCTAACATCATACTTAACGGCGAGACGCTGAAAGCTTTTCATCTAAGATCGGGTAAAACACAGGGATGCCCACTCTCCCCACTGTTATTCAATATAGTACTGGAGGTCCTAGCCATAGCAATCAGACAAAACAAAGACATACAAGGCATCCAGATTGGTAAAGAAGAAGTCAAATTGTCACTATTTGCAGATGACATGATACTGTACATAAAAAACCCTAAAGATTCCATTCCAAAACTACTAGAACAAATATCTGAATTCAGCAAAGTTGCCTGATACAAAATTAACACACAGAAATCTGTTGCTTTCCTATACACTAATGATGAACTAACAGAAAGAGAAATCAGAAAAACAATTCCATTCACAATTGCATCAAAAAGAATAAAATACCTAGGAATAAACTTAATGAAGGAAGTGAAAGACCTGTACTCTGAAAACTACAAGACACTCCTAAGAGAAATTAAAGAGGACACTAACAAATGGAAATGCATCCCATGCTCTTGGCTAGGAAGAATCAATATTGTCAAAATGGCTATACTACCTAAAGCAATCTACAGATTCAATGCAATCCCTATCAAACTACCAACAGCTTTCTTCAATGAACTGGAACAAATAATTCTAAAATTCATATGGAACCACAAAAGACCCCGAATAGCCAAAGCAATCCTGAGAAGGAGGAATAAAACAGGGGGAATTACGCTCCCTGACTTCAAGCTCTACTACAAAGCCACAGTAATCAAGACAATTTGGTATTGGCACAAAAACAGACCCACAGACCAGTGGAACAGAATAGAAAATCCAAACATTAACCCAAACATATACAGTCATTAATATTTGATAAAGGAGCCTTGGATATACAATGGGGAGATGACAGCCTCTTCAGCAGCTGGTGTTGGAAAAACTGGACAGCTACATGTAAGAGAATGAAACTGGACTACTGTCTAGCCCCATACACAAAGGTAAACTCAAGGTGGATCAAAGACTTGAATGTAAGTCATGAAACCATAAAACTCTTAGAAAAAAACATAGGCAAAAATCTCTTGGACATAAACATGAGCAACTTCTTCATAACATATCTCCCCGGGCAAGGGAAACAAAAGCAAAAATGAACAAGTGGGACTATATCAAGCTGAAAAGCTTCTGTACAGCAAAGGACACCATCAGTAGAACAAAAAGACATCCTACAGTATGGGAGAATATATTCATAAAAAACGTATCTGATAAAGGGTTGACATCCAAAATATATAAAGAACTCATGCACCTTAACAAACAGAAAGCAAATAATCCAATTAAGAAATGGGCAGAGGACATGAATAGACACTTCTCCAAAGAAGAAATTCAGATGGCCAACAGGCACATGAAAAGATGCTCCACATCGCTAATCATCAGAGAAATGCAGATTAAAACCACAATGAGATATCACCTCACACCAGTGAGGATGGCCAACATCCAAAACACAAACAACAACAAATGTTGGCGAGGATGTGGAGAAAAGGGAACCCTCCTACACTGCTGGTGGGACTGCAAATTAGTTCAACCATTGTGGAAAGCAGTATGGAGGTTCCTCAAAAAACTCAAAATAGAAATACCATTTGACCCAGGAATTCCACTCCTAGGAATTTACCCTAAGAATGCAGCAGCCCAGTTTGAAAAAGACAGATGCACCCTTATGTTTATCGCAGCACTATTTACAATAGCCAAGAAATGGAAGCAACCTAAGTGTCCATCAGTAGATGAATGGATAAAGAAGAGGTGGTACATATACACAATGGAATATTATTCAGCCATAAGAAGAAAACAAATCCTACCATTTGCAACAACATGGATGGAGCTAGAGGGCATTATGCCCAGTGAAATAAGCCAGACAGAGAAAGACAAGTATCAAATGATTTCACTCATCTGTGGAGTATAAGAACAAAGAAAAACTGAAGGAACAAAGCAGCAACAGACTTACAAAACC
>JAVSCE010010469.1:0-13507 GCA_032199065.1 Smutsia gigantea
GAGAGCTGAGGATCATGGTGAGAAAAGAAAGTACATGTCTAAAGAAAATGCCCCCATTTACTTTACTTTTTTCTTTATTAAGACTTGGAGTTTTTTTGAGCATTTTTAGTTTATAGCAAAACTGAAGGGAAGATACAGAAATTGCCCATATACCTTCTCCTCCACATGCATAACCTCCCCCATAATCAACAATCCTAGCCACAGCAGGACATTTGTTACAACTGATGAACTTTTATGTTGACATAAAAAGACTAAGACATAAAAAACATTGCTCGAAGTTCATTGTTTATGCTAGTGTTCACTCTTGCTGCTGTACATTCTGTGGTTCTTTAGCCTTTTATTCTTGGTCAGTCTGGCTAGAGCTTTATCAATTTTAATCGATTTTTTCAAATAACCACTTTGGTATTTTCTATTGTTTTCCTGTTTTCAAGTTCTGTTATATCTTCTTCTATCTTTATTATTATCTCACTTCTCCAAAGTCTGTTTTTAATTTGCTCTTCTTTTTCTGGTTTCTTAAGGTACAAGCTGAGTTTATTAACTTGAAAGCTTTCCTTTTTTCTAACATGGTGTGTACTGCTGTAAAGTTTCCTTTAAGCACTGCTTTAACTGTATCCCACAAATTTTCTGTTCTGTTTTTATTCAGTAGAAAATGTTTTCTAATTTCCCTTAAGACTTCCTTTTGACCCGTAGATTATCTAGAAGTGTATTTAGTCCTATATTGGGGATTTTCCATTTCTTTCTAGTATTTGTTTTCTAGTTTATTCCATTATGATTAGAGAACAGACTTAGTATGACTTCAGTTCTGTCAATTTGTTTAGGTTTGTTTTGTGGCCCAGAATATGCTCTGTCCTGTGAATGTTTTATATTTATTTGAGGATTTGCATTCTGCTGTCTTATATTATTTATAGCTGTAATCAACACAGCTGTATTACAGAGTGAAGGAAAAGTCACTTGAATTTTTAAGATAAAGTTATTTCTGACGTATGACAGTTGTTTCAGGTCATGCCCACAGACCCCAGGGGAGAGTCTTTTCACTCTTACACTGTTAAAAAGTGCAAGTACTTTCAGGCCTTAGGGCAGCATGGTTCCCAAACTGTCAGTCAGAATCATGGCAGAGATAGTTAAAGCAGATTCCTGGGTTCTACACACAGAAAATAACAGCTTGCATCTATTGGAGATACTTTTCATAGATAATTTTATTTACTCTTTGCAAACATGACTCTAAGGGAGGCACCATTTTACAGATGAGTAACTTGTGTGAGGTTACTTAGCTAGTGACAAAGTCAATATTCATAACTCTACTTGCCTTACTTAGAAGCCCAAACTAAACCACAGTACCATACTTGCCTCGTTGCCTGAGTTGTACTGATTCCTGAGGTCTGGGGTGAGCCTGAGGAAGCTACTTTTTCATATTTTGATTTGACTTGTTAGCAACTATGAAATGTAAGTATAGCTACAGTCCAACTGACCACAATTTGGAGAATGTCCTGAAAATGGATTACATACTTTTATTCCCTCCTTTGTGTCCTAAAAAGAGAAGAAATTTACTTTATTAGTAATGAATTTAATAATGAAAATGGAATTTACCACAGTGAGATTTGTGGACCTTTGCACTTCTTATATCTAATAAATTCTCTTTCCGCCAAGATTATTACTGGTCCCTTTTATTTTGTTTCCTAAACAGATAGCATACTATCTTTCCTTTAGTTTTACTCATACAACTTTACAATTATTGTTTCAAACAGCAAATTTCATGACATATTTTCTTCTTTTTTAACTTTATATTATGGAAAATTTTAAATATCTAAAAAATTGAAAGATGGAATAACTATCCTTTGTGTCTCCATCACCCAACATCAACAATTATCAACTCAGTCTTATTTCTCTGCTCCCTGTGTCATTCACATAATTTCATCTGTCAATATTGAAAACCACATAAGTAAAAAATAAGGGCTTTTAAAATAAAGGATTTCTGAACAGTGTAGTATATTAATTTTCCTTTAAATGTTTTGTAAATGTCACCACTTATGTATCCATTCTTTACATATACTTGCATCCTTATTAATTTTGTAGAGGTTCACAACTTTTCCAGCAGGGGGCACTTGAAGGCTGGAGGAATTTAGATACTCAAAAGGAGGGATGAGTACAGAGAGCCCATGAGCTTTTATCATAACCCAGAAAAATCCATCTCTCCCTACCCCTTTTTAAAAATCTCTTCGGTGTATCTAGATGCAAAGCAAAAAATGCGACAGGCCTGGAAGTCCTGGTTGATCTACGTGGTTTGTCGTCGGACCAAACTTCAGATGCAGTCCACTGCCCTGGAGTTTAGGCAGCGAAGCATTCTGTGGTGAGTGTGCTCAATTGCTCTATACATCATCAGCCATCATTTTACCTCAGCCTTGCTTTATGTTGCTGGAAAGGCAAAACCAGGGCTCATCTACCCATCATTCTGATGCCAAAGCCCATGTTCTTTTATTTTTTTATTTTTTTATTTTTTATTAAGGTATTATTGATATACACTCTTATGAAGGTTTCACATGAAAAAAACAATGTCGTTGCTACATTTACCCATATTATCAAGTCCCCACCCATTCCCCAATGCAGTCACTGTCCTTGGGTGTAGTAAGATGCCACAGATTCACTATTGGCCTTCTCTGGGTTTTAGCCCATGTTCTTAACTGCTGCCCTGTGCTGCATCTCATCAGCATTGTCCACATGTTGGAGGGACATGAGTCAGTCCACTTTGAAAGCCAGATGTGTAACAGTAAGCTGCTTTATAATGGGACTGATTCCACTGTACGTTGTCTCTCGTGGTCCTCTAATGTCCTGAATGACGTTCTATTAAAAGCTCAGTTCCTGCCTGAAAGAACTGGGCCCTGTATGTAGTATGGAGAAGAACAGACTTCGCTGCTAGACTGACCTGGGTTAAAATCCTTGGTCCAGCATATACTGCTGGGCTGTCTCACTCTCCTCATGTGTGAAATAGGCACACCTTTAAGTATCTTACAGGGTGTCCTGAGAAACAAATAAGATAATATCTGTAAAGTATTCAGCATAGTATCCAGAACATCAGTGGGCCTAAAGAAGTTATTTAAAATAAAAATTATTTAAACTTATTTAAAATTTATTCAGATATTTTTAAATGCTTAATAAGTATGCAATTGGGCTAGAATCTATGGGCGATGTATTTTTCATAAGCTTATTCATTCAGTGTATATTTATTGAGGGCTTAAATTTTCCCTGGTACCATATTGAGTGTTGGGTGGGGCTGCATACAGGGAACTTAAAATTCCTTAAGTGATTAAAAAGATAAGTAATGATGCAAGATAGCTTGAGATTTTGGAGTGATGTAGCTAAGCATGGCCTAAGTTAGGAGGAAAGATTTTGGTGGGTTAGAGTGACCAAAGTGAGTGTTTCTGTAAATCAGAGGTTACAAAATCTTATTTTCTTATTATTGTTTTCCCCTAGAAAATAAGAAAACAAGCAGAAAAGAAACCAAGACTGGAATAAAACCTGGTAGGATGGTAGGAAGGGAAGGAATCCATCAATACTAGAAATCTAAAAGCCACTTTTTTGCAGATTATTCTGTGAAATCTCCTGATTTTTTAAATGTTGGCAATAATTCATATTAAAAAAAAGAAAACCTGTGTAGGCCAAACAGAGCATTGTCTATAGTATCTAAGGCTGGATCTGAGCTGAGGAAATAGCAGTTTCCAACCCTTGATTGGCAGCACTAGGACTGTTTCTCAGTTGTTGTTTTATCAGCAGTGACTCTAACAGATGTCACTCTCGGGATGGCACCCTGAGGGAGAGGGACTTGAGCAGAAGGTCTGAGGCCCAGCCCTTACTGCCCTTCTCTTTTCTGGGTGGCTTTTTTGACTGGTTCTATCTTTGGCTCCTTCTTTGACAGGGTGTGGTGGAGCGAGTGGAGGTGGAGACTTGGACAAATCCATGTAGGCCGTGCCCTTCATGCATCTGCTGTTAAGCACAGGGCCCTAAGCCTTCAGCTGCAGGTGAGTCCTGCAGACTCAGGTTTTGACATCTTATGTTCTTGTTGTCAATCCCCACACCCACAGAGGGAGGGGTTGGAGTCCCAAGCAGAAGGCCCATCAGCATTCTGCCGCCTCTCTACTGGTGCCTCCCTGCCTCCCAGAGGGCTGGGTGGTGGGGATGGGGTGGGGGATTGTGTAGAAGCAGCATGGAAGGCTGGGCTCTTCAACAGGCAGAGGCTGCTATTAGGAATATGCCAGATGTGATTACCAATGGTTTGTAGAGAATGTCTGCTAATTGTGTAGCTGGAAAGAGATTATGAATTAGTTATAAATATGTTTTTTAATAAAGCAGTATATCCTTTATTTCTTCATTACTGTTTTCCTGCAGCAAATTAGAAATTAGTGAGGGTAGAAAAGAAACTAAGAGTGAAAAAGAAAACCTGGCTTCATTTTTTGCATGATTTTGCTTATCTTAGAAGGTTTCGTTTGGGGAAGCCGCTAGCTTTCAGTCATTATAAAAGGCCTACATCTGTACCAAAACTGTGCAGGGGTGAAGCTTTCTTATGGCCTTTGACAGGCTTCTTAATTTTTGTCAATTCTTTGTGTTTACTGGGTATTTGTAGGCCTGCCAAGTCAATTATAGAGAACAGAACAGGGAAGAAGAAAAAAAAGAGTGCCTGTTACTATATGTAGGAGTAATATCTTTTTAATCTGACGTTTTGCATTGTCCATACAGATACATGCAGTATATGGAGATCACATGCAAATAGCACGTACAGTCATTGAGATCAGGGGTCAGCAAACTGGCCCACAGGTCACATTTGGCCTGTTGCCTGTTGTTGTAAATAAAATTTTATTAGGATGCAGTAAAACCTATTCAATTATGTAATGTGCAAGGCTGCTCAAGTTGCAAGGGCAGAGTCGAGTAGTGGCACCAGAGACCATATAGCTTGCAAAGCCTAAAATATTTATCATCTGACCCTTTACAAGAAAAGTCTGCTGACCTCTGAACTCAAAAGGTCTTCTGAGACAATAGCAAGGAAATGAGAGGCATGGTTCTTGGCAGTGATAACAGTAACGAGCAATGGTGGCAACAGCATTTCTTATGGTCTTACTTGTGCTGGGTGCTGGACTGTGTGCTTTCCATGCGTTAAAGCAGTTAGTTTTCATACTTTTTTTTCTGATCCCATATTATTACTGTGGAAACTTTGCAGGCTAAGTAACTTGAACGAGGGCCAGAAACCTGGCAAAGATCAGAAACAGGGTTTAAACCCAAGTAGCCTGACAGCTGCAGAGCCGTTCTGTTAATCATCATGCTGCACTACCCTTAGGAAACTTGTAGTCTCAGGAGGGAGACGGGACTGACAAATGTAATAATGCCGTAAACATAGAAGCATAGTGAGACTGATTTTCTGTCACTGGTGGGCTACAAGTGTGCATGTTCTTCCCTTTCTAGCAGCCACTCTGACAGCCTATAAACTAATTCCACTGTTGCTACTGTGGCTCAGAACACTTTTAGAACTGCTTTTTGACAGCTGTCTTCAAAGCTTGCAACAACAGATTTGATTGAATGTTTTTGGTATAGGAGATTTTCATGGTTTGAGGTTGAATTTAACTTATAAACCAGCCCAAAGTCATTCAGAATCAAATCCAGTGAAAAATGTGAGTAATCGAGATAATATTGACATGGACCAAAAACTCTATGAGATTCTTAAAATTCAGAATTTATTATGCAGATTATAAGTAATAATACCTTGGGTCTGAAAATTACTACATGGTTTACCAAGAGCTTACACTTAAGTCATTTTTCTTAATCCTCACAACATCTCTGAACCAGGCAGGCAGACATCATGAAATACATGAAATTAAAACAAATTAGATTTATGTACTTCAAACATAGAAATGTTAAATATATAAAAACATTTATAAAAGTGTTAATAGCTATCCAAGTACTCACGACCCAGGTTTAAAAACATTTTCCACACTTGCCCCAGCATTGATAACAGACAGTGTTCAAGCTCTACGCTTGCTCTCTCCTGCCACCTTTCCTCCTTAGAGATAGTCCCTTCCCTGATACTGAAGTCATTGTTCTTTTTTATTTGTAAAAATGTGTGCATATATATCCATAAAGAATAAATGCTCTGGTTTTTGTGTAGTTAGGATTTGAATGGTGTCATACTGTACATGTCCTTCACAGCTTGCTTTTTTATGCAACAGGATATTTCTGAAGTTCATCCTTGTGAATACAGAGAGATCTATTAACTGAATATGGTCTTGTATAAATAAGGCATAGTTTGTCTGCTCACTACTGATGGACTGTTACTTCTTGCTTTTTTACATTTACCACACTTGCGAACAGTGCTTCAGACAGCATTCTTAAGCATAAATCATTGTGCAGGAGTCTGAGGATTTCTCTAGTCTGGTTCCTAGAAGTGCAGTTGTTGGGTCACTGGGTCTTCATCCTAGGTATCATCAGTTCTGTCCAGTACTGAGCCAATTTATGCGCTAACGTTTCAGTTCCCATTTCTTTCAGCCTAATCAGCACTTACCATTGTCAGACCTGGTCATTTTCACGGATGTGAAAGGTATGAAGGGCTAATACTTTGCTCCTTTAGTTTTGATTTCACTAATTCGAAGTGAGGCCCAGCCTTTTTCCAGGTGCTTGTTTGCCATTTGGATTTCTGCTTTTGAGCTCATTTACATTCCTCATTCCCTTCTTCTGTTGGGTTGTTTTGTGTTTTTCATATTGATTTGTGGATATTGTTGTAAATTCTGTTTAGTAATTTTTTGACTGTTACGCACTTGGCAGGTTCTTTCTTCCAGTCTATAGCTTGGGGGTTTTTCTTTTTTTTTTTCTTTGCTTACAATGCCTTTTTTCATATAGGCGTTCCATTAATTTAATCGTAGCCTAATTTATTATTTTATCTTATGGTTTGATCTTTAATACATCTTTTTATACTGATTATTAATCTACCTCCATTGTAGAACAAGGTTCTATTTATTCATGGGTCTGTTCTGGGCTCTCCATTCCATTGGTCTATTTGTATCTCTGAGCCATTACCACACTATTTTAAATATGACTTAATGAAGCTGATAAGAAAAAGTAAAGGTTCTGTAGTCAGAGTGCCTCGGTGGAAATTTGCCTCCATCACCTGTTAGCTTTGTACTTTTGAGTGAGTTACTTAACCTCCCTGTATCTTCGATTTCTTATCTGTAAGTAGATAATAATAGTACCTACTTCATATTGTGGTTGACAGTTAAGTGTGATAATACATATAATATGCTCAGAGAAATGCCTGAAGTATGGAAGTGCTCAATAAATGCTAGCTGTTTATTACTATTCCTACTCCTACTATATAGCTCTTAATTCATCATATATGGAAATGGATCTCATATTCTTTTTTTTTTAATTGTCTTGGCTATTCTTTACCCTTTCTTACTAATTTTAGAATCAGCTTGTCAAGTTCCACAACAAAGCCTACTAGGATTTTTATTATAATGGCTTTTTGCATTAGATCGGGGAAATTGTCATGTTTATGATATTGAGTCATCCCATGCACAAACTTGATATATATCGTGATATATTAATGACCATGAGGAGAGTAGGAAGGATTAGGTCATGAGATAACAAGGAGGCAGAACATGGGGCCTTGCAGGCTGTGCCCATAAAGGCTTTAGTTCTTATCCCAGAGAAGGTGGGAAGCTGCTGGCTTTGAGCAGAACAGTGATATGATCACACTTACCTCTTAACAAGATCCTTCTGGTTCATTGTGTACTTGCCTTTTGAGTAAGAAAGGGATGGGGAGAGAGAGAGAGAGAGGCGTGTGTGTGTGTTTATGTTTGCAAGAAGAAATAATGGAAAAACAAATAAAAAACTAACAAAAAGCTATTGTTACCTTCAGGGACAGGAGGAAACAGTGTAGGAACAAAGTACTTCCGTGAATTTACTTTGTTGTATAGTTTAAACTTTGGAACCATGTAAATGTTTTATATAATTAAAAAACACAGGTAAATCATGTAAGAGAATGAAACTGGACTACTGTCTAGCCCCATACACAAAGGTAAACTCAAGGTGGATCAAAGACCTGAATGTAAGTCATGAAACCATAAAACTCTTAGAAAAAAACATAGGCAAAAATCTCTAAGACATAAACATGAGTGACTTCTTCATGAACATATCTCCCCGGGCAAGGGAAACAAAAGCAAAAATGAACAAGTGGGACTATATCAAGCTGAAAAGCTTCTGTACAGCAAAGGACACCATCAGTAGAACAAAAAGAGATCCTACAGTATGGGAGAATATATTCATAAATGACATATCTGATAAGGGGTTGACATCCAAAATATATAAAGAACTTATGCACCTTAACAGACAAAAAGCAAATAATCCAATTAAGAAATGGGCAGAGGACATGAATAGACACTTCTCTAAAGAAGAAATTCAGATGGCCAACAGGCACATGAAAAGATGCTCCACATCGCTAATCATCAGAGAAATGCAGATTAAACCACAATGAGATATCACCTCACACCAGTGAGGATGGCCAACATCCAAAACACAAACAACAACAAATGTTGGCGAGGATGTGGAGAAAAGGGAATCCTCCTACACTGCTGGTGGGAATGCAAATTAGTTCAACCATTGTGGAAGGCAGTATGGAGGTTCCTCAAAACACTCAAAATAGAAATACCATTTGATCCAGGAATTCCACTCCTAGGAATTTACCCTAAGACGGCAGCAGCCCAGTTTGAAAAAGACATATACACCCCTATGTTTATTGCAGCACTATTTACAATAGCCAAGAAATGAAAGCAACCTAAGTGTCCATCAGTAGATGAATGGATAAAGAAGATGTGGTACATATACACAATGGAATATTATTCAGCCATAAGAAGAAAACAAATCCTACCATTTGCAACAACATGGATGGAGCTAGAGGGTATTATGCTCAGTGAAATAAGCCAAGCCAAAAAAGACAAGTATCAAATGATTTCACTCATATATGGAGTATAAGAACAAAGAAAAAAACTGAAGGAACAAAACAGCAGCAGACTCCCAGAACCCAAGAACGGACTAATAGTTACAAAGGGAAAGGGATTTGGGAAGATGGGTGGGAAGGGAGGGATAAGAGGGAAAAAGGGGCATTACAATTAGCAGATGTAATGTTGGGGGGGCACGGGGAGGGCTGTACAACTCAGAGAAGACAAGTAGTGATTCTATAGCATCTCACTACGCTGATGGACAGTGACTGTAATGGGGTTGCTGAGGGGGACCTGATGAAGGGGGTAGTTTTTGTTCTTCGAATTCGCTTTGCAAAAACCATAATATTGCACATGTAATTGTAGATTAATGATACCAAAAAAAAAAACCACAGGTAAATCAAAAAGAGGAAAAAAGCACACTGAGATAAACTTAAAAAATTTTAAAACACACTGAGATAAACTTACATCATGTTTATAGTGATGACTACACAGAGAAAATAGTTACTTCAAATACTTTACAATACAGTATTTTGCCTGTTCATCCCTAGTGGGATGTATTCTAAGGACACAGAGAACTGCTAAGAAATCTAAAACTGCATTCAGTTGTCTTACTGTTAGTGGCAGGTTTGGGATTATATTGAAACTGTCATGGCTATGTTGCAAGAGAACTAAGGCAATGTCATTAGGAATCACGATTTTCAGTGTAAAAGAAAAGATTACACGTATAAAATCAAAGAAATTAAATAAAAGCCCTGTAATCTGAAATTGGCAATGTGAATATCAACATGGACTTGTGACTTTTTTTTTAACCTTAAAAAGTGTGTTTCTAACTCTCTTTACTGAAAAGACTTAGAAACAGTGGCAATAATATAGCATTTTGCGTTCCCAGGGCCCAAATTGTGGTCTCCATCCCATTAAAAGGAACTGAGGCTTCTTGGAGAAATGGGTGATCCTAGGTCTAGAGCAGGAAATGGATATCATAAGCCTAGGATAGTGGGTGCTGGAAATTGAGGAAAGTACCAAAGGTTAATGGGTTGTGGCAGAAGACCTTGGGAGCCAATCTGAAAGAGCTCTCATAGACCTGAGACAAATCAACTTGAACATCAAAAAGAATAATGACTCCAGTGGATTGAAAATGTACCAAACATATAAAAATCAATGCATTCATAATGAGAAATAAAAGAAAGCTCATTGTTCACAATTTTACGGTACTAAATTGTTCAAAAATTATGAAGGTAAAAATCAAGCACTTACCCTGCCTTTCCTGTATAAACCATATTTCTAAGAAACCAGAAGGTTAATGAGAGTGTAGACTTCTTTATAGAATTCCAGTTACTAGATGCAGGACTACTAGAATTAAAAAATTGTTCTGCTGTCCCTAATTAGAAAATGGATCTAGACAGCAGTCCCAGGGGAAAGGCATGGGGGAATATAACGGAGGGGATCAGGCTGATGTCACGGGGGCCACTGAATCATCCTGGCAAGGCTAGACTGTGCCCGGCACGTGCCTCATTGGTGCAGTGTAATGGGAAGTACCCAGTACCACTTGGGAAGCCTCCTTGCCTAAAAATTTGACCATGACTGCAGCCAAGTCTAATGTGAATCTAACTATCAGTTCACGGGAAATAAAGGGATCAGAGGAATCAGTTAAAGACACCTTGAGGAGGTAATCAGTCAAATCTAAAATGTGGAATATTTAATAGGATAAATGACCTGGTTTCTCTCACAAATTGGTGGCATGAAAGAGGAAGAAGGCAGGGAGGGGAATCACCATATAAAAAAGAGATTTATGTGACATAACTAAAGCAAACCAGGAAGGATCATTCTGGCTGTTGTGTTAAGAGTAGACTATAGAGTTTCAAAAAATAGAAGAGGAGGGAATACTTCCAAACTCATTCTATGAAGCCAGCATCACTCTAATACCAAAACCTGGCAAAGACCTCACCAAAAAAGAATACTACAGACCAATATCCCTGATGAATGTAGATGCAAAAATACTCAACAAAATATTAGCAAAGCGAATTCAAAAATACATCAAGAGGATCATACACCATGATCAAGTGGGATTCATCCCAGGGATGCAAGGATGGTACAGCATTCGAATATCCATCAACCTCATCCACTACATCAACAAAAAGAAGAACAAAAACCACATGATCATCTCCATAGATGCTGAAAAAGCATTTGACAAAATTCAGCATCCATTCATGATTAAAACTCTCAACAAAATGGGTATAGACGGCAAGTACCTCAACATCATAAAGGTCATATGTGACAAACCCACAGCTAACATCATACTTAACGGCGAGAAGCTGAAAGCTTTTCATCTAAGATCAGGAACAAGACAGGGATGCTCACTCTCTCCACTGTTATTCAACATAGTACTGGAGGTCCTAGCCACGGCAATCAGACAAAACAAAGACATACAAGGCATCCAGAATGGTAAAGAAGTCAAACTGTCACTATTTGCAGATGACATGATACTGTACATTAAAAACCCTAAAGGCTCCACTCCAAAACTACTAGAACTAATACCTGAATTCAGCAAAGTTGCAGGATACAAAATTAACACACAGAAATCTGTTGCTTTCCTATACACTAACGATGAACTAACAGAAAGAGAAATCAGGAAAACAATTGCATTCACAATTGCATCAAAAAGAATAAAATACCTAGGAATAAACCTAACGAAGGAAATGAAAGACCTATACTCTGAAAACTACAAGACACTCCTAAGAGAAATTAAAGAGGACACTAACAAATGGAAATTCATCCCATGCTCTTGGCTAGGAAGAATAAATATTGTCAAAATGGCTCTACTACCTAAAGCAATCTACAGATTCAATGCAATCCCTATCAAATTACCAACAGCTTTCTTCAATGAACTGGAACAAATGATTCTAAAATTCATATGGAACCACAAAAGACCCCAAATAGCCAAAGCAATCCTGAGAAGGAGGAATAAAACAGGGGGAATTACACTCCCTGACTTCAAGCTCTACTACAAAGCCACAGTAATCAAGACAATTTGGTATTGGCACAAAAACAGACCCACAGACCAGTAGAACAGAATAGAAAATCCAAACATTAACCCAAACATATGCAGTCAATTAATATTTGATAAAAGTGCCTTGGATATACAATGGGAGATGACAGCCTCTTCAGCAGCTGGTGTTGGAAAAACTGGACAGCTACATGTAAGAGAATGAAACTGGACTACTGTCTAGCCCCATACACAAAGGTAAACTCAAGGTGGATCAAAGACCTGAATGTAAGTCATGAAACCATAAAACTCTTAGAAAAAAACATAGGCAAAATCTCTTGGACATAAACATGAGCAACTTCTTCATGAACATATCTCCCCGGGCAAGGGAAACAAAGCAAAAATGAACAAGTGGGACTATATCAAGCTGAAAAGCTTCTGTACAGCAAAGGACACCATCAGTAGAACAAAAAGACATCCTACAGTATGAGAGAATATATTCATAAAAAACGTATCTGATAAAGGGTTGACATCCAAAATATATAAAGAACTCATGCACCTTAACAAACAGAAAGCAAATAATCCAATTAAGAAATGCGCAGAGGACATGAATAGACACTTCTCAAAAGAAGAAATTCAGATGGCCAACAGGCACATGAAAAGATGCTCCACATCGCTAATCATCAGAGAAATGCAGATTAAAACCACAATGAGATATCACCTCACAGCAGTGAGGATGGCCAACATCCAAAACACAAACAACAACAAATGTTGGCCAGGATGTGGAGAAAAGGGAACCCTCCTACACTGCTGGTGGGACTGCAAATTAGTTCAACCATTGTGGAAAGCAGTATGGAGGTTCCTCAAAAAACTCAAAATAGAAAGACCATTTGACCCAGGAATTCCACTCCTAGGAATTTACCCTAAGAATGCAGCGGCCCAGTTTGAAAAAGACAAATGCACCCGTATGTTTATTGCAGCACTATTTACAATAGCCAAGAAATGGAAGCAACCTAAGTGTCCATCAGTAGATGAATGGATAAAGAAGATGTGGTACATATACACAATGGAATATTATTCAGCCATAAGAAGAAAACAAATCCTACCATTTGCAACAACATGGATGGAGCTAGAGGGTATTATGCTCAGTGAAATAAGCCAAGCCAAAAAAGACAAGTATCAAATGATTTCACTCATACGTGGAGTATAAGAACAAAGAAAAAAACTGAAGGAACAAAACAGCAGCAGACTCAAAGAACCCAAGAACGGACTAATAGTTACCAAAGGGAAAGGGACTGGGGAAAATGGGCGGGAAGGGAGGGATAAGAGGGAAAAAGGGGCATTACGATTAGCAGATGTAATGTTGGGGGGCATGGGGAGGGCAGTACAACTCAGAGAAGACAAGTAGTGATTCTATAGCATCTCACTACGCTGATGGACAGTGACTGTAATGGGGTTGGTGGGGGGGACCTGATGAAGGGGTAGTTTAATAACCATAATATTACATATGTAATTGTATAATAATGATACCAAAATAAATTATATAAAA
>JAVSCE010010470.1:0-171511 GCA_032199065.1 Smutsia gigantea
TTTTCAATTTTATATTTAGGTCATTGATCCATTTTGAGTTAATTTTGGTATATAGTGTGAGGTAGGGATCTAACTTCATTTTTTAGCAAATGGCTATCCAGTTGTCTCAGTATCATTTGTTGAAAAGACCATATTTTCCCCACTGAATGGTCTTGGCACCCTTGCCAAAAAATCAATTAGCCATAGGTGTATGGGTTTATGTTTGGATTTGCAGTTTGATCCCATTGGTCTATATGTCTGCCTTCGTGCCAGTGCCACATTGTTGGGATTCTGACAGGGACTGCTTTGAATCTATAGATAGTTTCAAATGATATTGCCGTCTTAACAACAGTAAGTGTTCCAGTCCTTGAACATGGGTTGTCTTTCCATTTATTTAGATCTCCCTTAATTTCTTTCATCAGTGTTTTATAGTTTTCCATTTTGGTTGTAAAGTGGGTCTCTTGTAAGTGACAAATAGTTGGATCATATTTTTTAATCCATTCTTCCACTCTAACTCTTGATTGGAGAGTTTAACCATTTGCATCTAATCACTGATAAGGAAGGACTTACTTCAGCTGTTTTCCTATTTATTATTATTTTTTCTCTGTATATTATCCCTTTTTTCCCCTCATTTCATCCATTACCACCTTTTGTGTTTAACTGATTTTTTGTAGGATACTAGTAGTTTTGATTATCTTCTCATTTCATTTTGTGCATGATTTAGATATTTTCTTAATGGTTACCGTGGAGATTACATCTAACACTCTAAATTCATGAAAGTATAGCTTGAATTGATACTAGCTTCAACAGCATGTAAATACTCTGCTCCTCTACAGCTCTGTCCCTTCCTCCCATCTTTATGTTTTTTGTTGCAAAAATCCACATCTTTATTCACTGTGTATCCATTAATACAGATCTATAATTATTTTTATGCATTTATCTTTCTAATCATGTAGGAAATTTAAAAATATAAATTCTAAGTAAAAATACAGTAATAGTGGCTTATTTATTTATGTAGTTACCTTTACTAGAGATACAGATTTCTACATATGACATTTACTCTCTAGTGTCCTTTTACTTCAGCCTGAAGAACTCCCTGTAGAATTTCTTGTAGGGCAAGTATCTTCACAATAATTCCTTTGGACTTTGTTTATCTGGGAATGTCCTGACTTCCTCATTTGGAAAGAAGGTTTTGCTGGATATAGACTTCTTGGTTGGCAGGGGTTTTTTTCCCCTTTCAGCATATATTAAATATATTATCCTACTGCTTTCTGGCTTCTGTGGGTTCTGATGAGATATGTGATGATAATCTTGTTGAGGATTCCTTGTACATGACAACTAGAATTTCTCTTGTTGCTTTCAGGATTCTCTGTCTTTGGCTTTTAACTGACGATAGTGTGTCTTGGTGTAAGTCTGAGTTTATCCGAGTTACAGTTTGTTGAGTTTCTTGGACGTGTAGATTTACACTTTTCACTAAATGGGAAGTTTTCAGCTATTATTTCTTCAGATATTTTTTCTGCCCCTTTTTCTCTCTTCTCTGGGAACCCCAAAATGTGTGTGTTGGTATGTTTGATGTTGTCCTACATAGGTCTCTCAGGCTGTTTGCCTTTTTTAATTCATTTTTTTTCTTTCAGTTTGTCCTCCTCAACTCAATTTCAACTGTCCTATCCTTGAGTTCATTGAGTCTTTCTTCTGCCTGCTCAAATCTGCTGTCAAGTCCTGCTAGTGAATTTTCCATTTCAGTTATTGTACTTTCCATCTCCAGAATTTATATTTGATTCCTTTAATAATTTTTTCTTGATATTTTTGTTTTACTCACATATCATTTCCTTGGTTTCCTTTAGTTATTTGTCTATGGTTTCCTTTAATTTTTGAGCATATTCAAAACAGCTGATGTAAGGTTTTTGTCTAGTAAGTCCAAAGTTTGGGCTTCCTCAGGGATAGTTTCAGTCAAATCTTCTTTCCTTTAATGGTCTGTACTTTCCTCTTTCATTCTTGCCATGTTATTTTGTGTTGGAAACTAGGTATTTCAATATTATAATATGGTAACTCTGGAAATCAGATTTTCCCCTTTCCCAGGGATTGTTTTTGGGTGCTGCAGTCATTTTTTTAGTGATTATCAATGTTCTGATATCTCAGTTGTCAACCAGTGACCTGACAGACATTTCCTGGAGTCAATGAAAGAGAGAGAGAATGAGAACTCTTCTCCCAGTCTTCACTGCTTGGCTTTAAGCTGGGGCACTATTTCCAGGATAAGCTGGGGCACCAACAACTCTGCTTTATCATCACCTCCTGCTAGCTCAGGAACCCCAGATCCACTCAAGTTGCAAACCTGTTCTTTCTAGGGTCTTTCCAAGCATGCCACCAGTCCTGGGAATGCACATTGCATTCCCTTTTCCCTTCCAAGCCCTACTCCCACAGGACACTTCATCCCTTACCTTCCCCTTCTCATGCCTTTGAGTCTGTCTGCCACTTGCCCCATTCACTGTGCTTTCTCAGGTGGGTATAGCTGGTTTATGTCTTTAAATATTTCACAGACATTACAGCCTCCTAGAAAACCATTCTTGTCCAAGGGAGTGGGATAAACAAAGGTCAGCCTCTGCACCAGCTAGTCAGGGGACACTGGCAGGTCAAAATGCCCAGTCATAGTAGCTTAAGAACAGGGTCTGCATTAGCCCCTTCACACCAGCTATGCTGCGCTAGGAATATAGGCTGCCATCCCCACAGCCACTGCCACCACGCTGGGAATGGAAGATGGCAGACAGGTGAGCAAAAACCCCACAGTGTTTTTTAGCAAAAATAATTTGCTCTTTTTTCAGTCCCCAGGTTGCTATAAGTTTGGGATTAGGTTTCACTAACTCAAAAAAAGTTGATTCCATTAGTCATTGCCAGCCTATGGTTATTTCAATGGAGGACTAATTTTTTGAGCAACCCTCCCATCCCATGCTGCCGTTTTCCGTATTGTCACCCAAGGATCTGATACCTCGTTTAAAAGTGTATATATCCTCTATGCTGAGAGAAATTCCTACTAACACATGTCTTATAAGTGTTTCCAGATAAACTCTCTAATCAGAGTTGGTGTTTTCTTGAACAGGACTTCTAAATCACCTGTGGCTTAAAGAAACAGAATTTCCTCAGAAATCCAGACAATTTTATGCTGCAATTGCAGAATATGGTTCAAGGCTCTATAATTACCAGGTGATGTTTTTGTTAAATCATTCTGTATGTCATCTTTTTTTAATATGCTACATGGTGAGTTCAACTTGTAATACGTTATCTTTGTTTTGCATGTGAATATCTAATAGAAATAGTGTAGGGACCTAGGTCCTGACTTCATGCCCTTTTCCCTCAGATTTCCTGTTTGCCTTAAATTTCCCTCTGAAATCCTGCTTCCAGCTCACCCAGCAGCTACTGAATTCCAGTGTGTCTTGTCAAGTGGAGTTTCTCAGTTGGGTGATGGCGCCCCAGTCTCCCCCAGCGGAGAACAGGGTGATGATGTACCAGGAGTGACTGTGAGCCAATTAAATACATATTTCACTTTATCCTCAAAATGATCCTTTAGTAAGAGTATTACTCAATCCATTTATAGATTAGGAAGCTGGAGCAATTAAGGAAATTAGTGTGTGTGCCTAAGGCAGCATGGATGTAAAATCCTGGAGCCAAAATTCAAACCCAGACTTTGCTGAGATGGCCCAGTTCGAACAATTTGCTCCTCAGATTTACAGTTACACACTGTACAGTGTCAGCGACCATTCTAATCACTGTCACAGTGAGGAGCTTAAGACAAGTGATCACAAAATACTTGCTCTAAACATTTAAGGGTTTCTATCTAAAACCCTGTATAAAGCAGCAAGCTTAATTACTTACCCAGGAGTACTGTCTGCAACCATTACACCTTGGATTCATCTGGAAATTATATGGCTTAATAGTGGATATCTTGTGGGAGTTTTGTTAAGGGAAAAAAAATTATGGCCACATGAGGCATTGTCAACACTCGCATGGAATCTGTCCCAGCTCATATCACTGGTGCCATGTTCTAAACCATAAAACAACAACAAACAAACAAATTCTGCCCCTGCCACTTTTTGCCTTTGACTGAACTCCACTTCTCAGGAAGCTGCCAACTCCCCACCTGCTCAGTGGACAGCAGGTGCAAACGGGTCCCCTCCCTTCTGGATATCGTCAGGGTGGAGTCATAGGTGTTTCATCAGGAGTTTTTTTGGAGATGATGACATCTCGGATGTACATGGTGCAGCCTGACCGAATGCTAGGAACATGTTAAAGCATATTCCCGAGACTTTGTCGGCCCTGCATAGCTTGCAGGGAGGGACCTCCTGGAAGGGTGTTAGGAAAACTTACACTTGATCACCGAGAGTGTGGCAGAAGGGATCAGGGGCTGTACCCCAAGCAGCTGCTCCCACACCTGTAATGTTTGTTTTCTAACACTGTGGTTGCTGTGAATTTGGGTCCTCCCCACTTCTACCCATCACCCCACCCTATTTGGGCACTGAGATGCTCAGAAACAAATTGTGTGGTCCATGGCTAGTAGCTTCTTGGAATTTAAGGCATGTACGTATGCCAGCCCCGTCCTTTACATGTGATCTTAAGGTTCCAATCCAATCACTTTTATTTTTCAGGTGTTTTGTCCTGTGTCTTCTTATACTACATATACATATTCCTTTAGTGGAAGCCGCCTGACTTCTTTTCGGAAAGAAGGCGAAACAAAACATTTTTTTAAATCTTGAAATTTTTAGTTTTTGAGGAACTCTCAAATTCATTTATCAGCAAAATAGCAAAGGAGTATTTTCCATATGCTCTTTTAAGGCTAGAGCAGAAAAAAGAAACAGGTTGAAAATGCTACCCCTACCAATAAGGAACTTATTCCGACAGAAACTGAAAAACTAGAAATAAGGATCTCTCCCTACCAAAAATCGCCTCCCAAGTCCACATCCCTATGAAAAGAAAAATGTTGGGGAAAGCCTATGAGACATTCAATTGCTCAGCAGGAAGGAAAAAAAAGGTAATATTCTACTCTGTGCCACACTGCTTTTAGGGGATGTGCAGGCCTGGGTAGAGGTGTCAGTGAGGTGCTGCTCGGGGACGGGATAGGGGACATGGGCCCCAGGCTACAGCCCCTGCTTCCCACCAGCCACCCTGTCACACATCACACATGGGGCGGGGAGATGTCCCTCTGTGGGTCACCCGGCTTTTGGCGGAGTGAACTGATGGGAAGTCAGTCTTTGAAACAGAAAGGCAGGCTTATCAGCAGAGAAGGATGGAGTGTTATTTCCTGGAGAACATGTCGTCACAGTGATGGGCGGACCCTCACAAAAGGGTGACCCCCGGAAAGCTGCCTCCATGGCCAAGCCACCAGAACCTGTGGGTGTGACTCGGGTCTGGAAAAAGGGTCCCTTCAGACACAACTAGGGATCTGGAGATGGATTCTGGATTTCCCAATAGCTCTAAACCCAGGGGCGAATCTCCTTATCAGGGATGCCCAGGGGAAGAGGCCACAGAGACAGGCAGAGACTGGGCCCATGCAGCCCCCGCCAAGGAAGGCCAGGAGCCCTGGGAATTGGAAGAAGCCAAAAGCAGAATCTGACACTGCTGAGCCCTGCTGACACTGGGATTCAACGTCTGGCCCCCAAGATGAGGGGAAGCACATTCCCATTGTCTTCGGCAGGGTTTGCAGTCGCTCGTGGGAAAGCTGGAGGCTGACGGCACTGGCAGAGGTTGGGGGGATGGGACAGGGCAGCTGGTGGGAAGCAGGGGCTGTAGCCTGGGGCCCGTGTCCCCCATCTCCTGCCCCTTAACAGCCACCTCACTGATGCCTCCATTCAGGCCTGCACATCCCCTGAGAGAAGCTTTATTGTTCTGGTCATCCTGGGCCCCACCCGCTCATACAGCAGGTGGTCTTGAACAGACACCTGGTCAGTGAGGTGGAGCACTTTTGAGCCCAACAGGTCCCTGATGCCCTCACTGTCCACAGGGCCACCAAGGCCTCAGCAGGACCCCCACTGTGGAATGTGTGTCCCCCACCTCCCCATGCATGTGGATCAGGTGGAAGTGTGATTTCTTTCCCCTTTACAAAGAAGAGAAAACACCATCTGAACAGGCAGGACTCAGAACAGTTTGTCTTTGTTTTGCAGGCCAAGCTTCGTACACCAAAAGAGAAACTGGAACTTTTAAAGTGAGTGAGATCTTCTGGCACAGGTGGAGGGTGTGACTCCAGACACTGCATGGGTTTTTGACATTATAAAGCCAAAATCATTCCCACTTCTGTGGGTCATTCTTTTTTTTTTTTTTTGGTATTATTAATCTACAGTTACATGTGCAACATTATGGTTACTAAACTCCCCACTTCATCAGGTCCCCCCCACTTACCCCATTACAGTCACTGTCCATCAGCGTAGTGAGATGCTATAGAATCACTACTTGTCTTCTATGAGTTGTACAGCCCTTCCCGTACCCCCCCAACATTACATCTGCTAATCATAATGCCCCTTTTTCCCCCTTATCCCTCCCTTCCCACCCATCTTCCCCAGTCCCTTTCACTTTGGTAACTGTTAGTCCATTCTTGGGTTCTGTGAGTCTGCTGCTGTTTTTTCTTTCAGTTTTTTTCTTTGCTCTTATACTCCACACATGAGTGAAATCATTTGATACTTGTCTTTTTCCACTTGGCTAATTTCACTGAGCATAATACCTTCTAGCTCCATCCATGTTGTTGCAAATGGTAGGATTTGTTTTCTTCTTATGGCTGAATAATATTCCATTGTGTATATGTGCCACATCTTCTTTATCCATTCATCTACTGATGGACACTTAGGTGGCTTCCATTTCTTGGCTATTGTAAATAGTGCTGTGATAAACATAGGGGTGCATCTGTCTTTTTGAAACTCGGCTCCTGCATTCTTAGGGTAAATTCCTAGGAGTGGAATTCCTGGGTCAAATGGTATTTCTATTTTGAGTTTTTTGAGGAACCTCCATACTTCTTTCCGCAGTGGTTGAACTAATTTGCATTCTCACCAGCAGTGTAGGAGGGTTCTGTGGATCATTCTTTAAGGAAACAAAACACTGGGAGGTGCTTTCAGTATTATTTATGATTTTAAAAAATAGGAAGACAACCTAGATAAGAAAAACAGATGAATGGTTAAATACATTGAATGATAGCACGTAGTGGAGAATTACAAAGCCATTAAGAGTAATTTAAAAATATATTTCATGGTTTGGGAAGTGCAGTGGGACCCAAAACTGTAAGAATGATTTCTATTCTGTTACCAACTTTTTTGCATGGAACAAAAGCTGTCATAAATACAGTAAATGTAACAGTGTTTATTTCTTCGAAATTTTTGTATTTTCCAAACTGTGAACATGTGTTGTTTTATGAATTGGGAAAAATTGCTAGGTAAGAGGTGCTTACATTTTTCAACATAAAGAACTACCTGTTGGCTTCACATTTTCTTATTCCCTCCAACAATTCTCTCAAACTGTCAAAGTAGCAGAACCTATTCTTTGGAAATAACATCTTCTACCCTCATGCCCTAAAATAGTGAAAGGCAGCTGGCCTGGCAGGATCACCTAGCCACCCCTTGCCTGAGACCTGTCCATGGAACCTCAGGGCTCAGCTTAAAACCCATTGCTCCATGCCACCCTGGAAATGCAGTGCATCCCAACCCACACACTGTGAGGTCCCCCAGCCTCGGGTCAAGATGGAGAGCCCCCAGACCAGGGCTGTGCAAGGCTGCTTGAGCCCTACCTGCCAGTGCAGAGCACACCCAGGAAGTAGGGCTACCTCAGGATGGCTTCCCCTGAATGTCAGCTTTTCTTAGGAAGTGCCAGGCAGTGTTTTTGAAAAGTACGTGTCCCCTGAGCACCCCACTCAAGACTTCAATTCTCCTACAACATAAAGCACCTCATTCTTCACTGTGCTGCTCCCCAAACCCAGCACCAGCTGAAAACAGGCAGTCCACCCCTCCTCCCTTCTCACTGGAGTCTCCATTTACAGGAAGGAAAGCCAGACCTTGAAAAACCACTTACGTGAAATTTTAATTTTGACTGAGCAAATAGATGTTCTGAAGGCCTTGCTTCGAGATATGCAAGATGGTCTGCACAGTTATAACTGGAATGCTGATGGAGACCCCACCGAGGTCCAGGATCACACGGAGGTCAACGATGAGGTCAGGCGGGTTTGGGAGGGTGGCAGGGGGCGTGGTCAGCATTGCCTCCTGATGTCACATTCCAGGACTTCTTTGAGTGGGGAAATCCAGGGCCAATAGATATGGGGCTTGTGACCCCTTTAAAATTCCTCCCTGCCATTAGCTGAATTTCTCTAAAGCTTGCCCCTGGAAACCCACATTTCATAATAGCTGTGTCACAGAGAAGGCTTTGTATTGCCATGTGACTTACTTCCCACCAAAATAAATGACTGTTTTATTTTATTTCAAAAACAAAAGATTGTTCAGAAATGAGTCTCTGAATATCTGTGCACAGATACTTAACTGGAAAAATATTTTTACTCACAGACCTAAAGCCAGTGCACTTGATCTAACGAGCACCACGCTAGGCAGCAATGGGACGAAGGCCAGGGAGCTTGGCTTTGCCCCTCTCTGTCTCTATGGTAGCAGTCGTGCCCTCTAGGACACTTGCTTTTTTAGAATCAGAATGTCCTTAAGGACCCTGTACTAATTTAAAGGATGAATAATTTCTGACATAAGCCATCACAGACTCTCTGTAAACTAACCTGATTCCCAAATACCTACAAAGTGTTCAGGTCTCTCTCGCTCAGCACAGACCTAATGAAGGAGGGGACCCAGCAAGTCACACACACAACCTCATTTGCCACCTCACTGCAGAGCACGATGGGGCTGCCGTCAGGGCTTCACAGGGTCCTTGGCTCCAACCTTGTCCCAGGATTTTGGGGGAGAGATGAATACAGTTTAGATACTGCAGGTGCATGAGAAGCTCTGATCCTAGTGAGCAGGGAGGGTGACATAGGAATCCGTGTGCACTGCCTGGTTCTGCATGTGGCTGGGCAAATGTTCACTGTTATTATTTTCCAGATTAGGCTATTCAGGTCCAAATTAATAAAGTCGGCAGAGATTGTTAACAGAAAAATCTTTTTTTTACTTTGTACAGGAAATGTCAAACTTGGTAAATTACATACTTAAAAGGTTACGAGAAGACCAAATCCAGAGAGCTGATTATGCCCTTAAGTCAGCAGGTGAGTAAAGTAGTGACAAGGCCACTGTGAAAATCTAACGCCATGGAAGTGTCGCTGTTCTCTGTATTCCTTTATTAGGAAAACAAACTTATCTATCTGGTAATTTAGTAAGGAAAAATGAACAAATCTAGACATTAAAGGAGAGGATAGAAATGGTTGTAGTTGCTGGCTTTCTGGGTGCAAATCTCAGAGGGAGCAAAAACCTCAACAGCATACTTTGAGAACAAATCTTCACCAGCCTGCATCAAAAAGGACCACAAAGAAAGGTCACAAACCACAGTAAAGTTGGGATGCAGCAAGATGGCTTAAGCATCACAAACACTGTTACATTTTTATATTTTTTATACTAAAATGCTAATGACTAGTCTAAGTGCATTACTAGCGGTGAAATGGTAGTGATTGAAGGCTATATTTAATGTTCCAATATCCTCTGATTAAAATGAATTCTTAACTGCTTAGACTGTGAATCATTAAGCTTAATTTTCTCCATAAGACTCTGCCTGTGAGCATCTATAAACTATCCATGTTCACTGAACAATGTGGAAAGAGTGGAGGCAGAAAGTGTGACAGAAGAGAGAGGAAATATAAAGGACACACACAGTAACACTAAGTTTTATCAGTTAACAAAGCCAAATTTATCCTGGGCAAATAAATTTGAATCCTGCAGGAAATGAGCACTTGGACCAGAATGATTATCCATTGTGTGTGTGTGTGGGTGTGTGTGTTGAGAAAAAAGAGTAAGAGAACACACTTGCCTAGATTTAAATTCCCTGAAGCATGGGGGGTAAGCCATAGAACTGCTGTTTTTTAGTCTTGGTATCCTGGTACACCCTTTTCATGCCTTCTTCCTTCTTTTCTACTGAATGTATTTACAACTTCCATTTTGAAAAACCCATGATGATAAATGTAGGTGCAGGGATAGCCCATGTAAAACAAGGAAGCAGAAAGTGATACGGTTTCTCAGTAAGTTTTAGCATGAGACACAATAGCAGCTTCTGGCTGGGCCAGGATGGAAAAATCCCAGGCCAGCTCCTCTCATGCACTGATTATATACAACTGAAAGATTTGGATAAAATATAAAAACAACCACCTTAGTATGATGCAAAGTGAATAGCAGCACATCACAGAGGGGAACCATCCACTTGGAGAAGTGACCAGTGTGGGGGTGAGTTTATTGTTTTTCTTTTCTCTCACAGCTTAGGTTGAGGCCGGCTGCAGTTACAGAGCTGCAAAGTAATGACAGTGGGGTAGGCAGATAAAATTGTGAAGGAAAGTCCACCTTTCTAGAAAGAACCAGAATAAAATAATCCTGTAGGCCAGAGAGTGTAGAAGAAAGCATGAGAAGACAGAGCTGGAGGGAAGATGCCTGATCTCATATATGCATGTGGCTATTCGGGCTTAGCTCTTGGCTGCTCACTCCTGGGGACAAGCCCAAAGCAGCATAGCAAAGGCTGTGGGAATTTGACAGAGCTAAGCCATGGCTCAAGTCTAAGACTGAGCACTGAGTGGCACATGGGCAGGGCAAGCCTGTAGCAAAGACTCTGAAAACTGAACTGAGGTTGGAACATCTACCCACAGAAAAGGTGGGAGCCTTTTCTTGTAGAGCCAAGAACACTAGAAAATAAGGGAACTACACTGCTGAGTGCTGAAGGAAAGGAAATGCCAATGCAGAGTTCTGGATCCAGTGAAATATCCTTTAAGAACAGAGGAGAAGAAATGAAGTCATTCTCTGATGAAGGAAAAACCAAGAGAATTCTTTGTCAACAGAGCTGCTCAAGTAAGTTCTTCTGGCTTAAGGAAATGACACCAAAAGGAAACTTGGAAGTTCAGGAATAAATAAGAAGCAACAATTAAGATAAATATCTGAATAAATATGAGATCATTTTCTTTGGCAAGTCTTTAAAATAGCTATAATTGTTGAAAGGAAAAATTATAACATTATTCGATAGGGTTTTAATACATGCAGACATACTGCATGACAACTGCAAAGGAAAGGTCAGTGGGTGAAGTTAAAGGGAACTCTATGATTATAAGGATTTGATATTTTACATGAAATGGTAAAGTATCAACTCAAAGGTATATTTATTGTAATTACCAGAGCAACCACAAAAAAAAAAAAATACAAAGAGACATTCAAAAGCCATGGGTAAGTTAAAAAGGAATTCGAAAATCAATTAATATAACAGAATGCAGATAGCGTAGTAGATGAAGAAAACCAAAGGACACAAAAAGAAAGTCATAAAATGGTAGACTTAACTCCATGTTATTAAGCATTTTAAATGAACATTGTCATTTCATGAGCAATGTTCATTTGTCAGATATGTCAATTAAAAGATTGTCATTGGATAAAAAGCAAGACTCAAATATATGGTGTCTATAAGAAATGTTTTAATTGAAATGACATAAATAGGTTAAAAGTAAAAGAATGGGAAAAGATGTACCATGCAAGCAATAATCATTTACAAAGTGAGTGGCTGCATTAATAACTGACTGAGTAGACTTCAGGACATAGAATATTATTATTATATTATACTTTCATATTATCATTATGTAATGATAAAAGGAGAAATTCGCCAAAAAGACATAATAATCCTAAATGTGGTTACATCAAAATAGATACACAAATCCACAGTTTTAATTGGAGCCTTCAGTACTCTTCTCTCTTATTAATAAAAAAAGAAAATAGGAAATAGATCAGAATACAGAAGATCTGACAACACTTCAAAAGCTAAATCTAATTGACATTTACAGACTATTCCACCAAACAATGCCAGAATACACCTTCATTGTAATTGCACATGGAACTTCCACAAAGACAAATCATATTTTGTGCTATACGCAAAAATGAATTTAACATAATTGAAACCATATTGAGTATTCTGTCTGGCTATAATGGAAATATAATCTAGAATTCAATAGTCAGAAGGTATCTAGAAAATCCTCAAATATTTGGAAATTAAAAACTACATTTCTAAATTACCCAGGGAACAAAGAGAAAGTTACAACATGAACTAGAAAATATTTTAAACTAAATGAAAATGAAAACATAAAATATCAAAACTTATGGTATGCAGTTAAAGCAGCACTTTGAGCAAAATTTATAGCAACAAATATTTATATTAGAAAATAAAAAAGGTCTCAAATCAATTATGTAATTTTCCATGTAAGGCAGTAGAACTTAAAGCAAGGAAGAAAAATAAATAATAAAAAACAGAAATTAATAAAATTTAGAGAAAAACAATGAAACAAAAACGAAGTTTTTTGAAGAAAAATTGATAAAACTTTAGCCTGACCAACCAATGAGGAGAATATAAGGAAAAAACACAAATTACCAACATCAGGAATGAGAGGACATCACTACAAACACTATAGGACTAAAAAGATAATAAATGAATATGGAAAACAACCTCATGCCCCCAAATTTGACAATTTAGAAGTCGACTAATTTCTAAAAAGACACAAATTATCAAAGTTCACTCAAGAAATAGATAACCCATGTTTATTAACACATTGAAACTTATAGTTAGAAACCTTCTAAAAAAGAAAACTTCAAGCTCAAATGGCTTCACTGGTGATAGATATGAAACACTTAAGAAAGAAATAATATTAGAACACAAACTTAAAGTAGAAGAGGGAGAACTTCCAATTAATTTTATGAGGCCATCATAGCCCAAATACTAAAACTAGATAAAGACATTATAAGAAAAGAAATACATTGGCCAAGATACCTTGTGAACAGAGGACTTCATCTATTTTGAGGTTCTTTTAGATATAATCACAATTAGGATTATTATTTTTGTTGGTGAGTTGCCCCTTTTGCCATTACATAATGTCCTTCAACAGAATATTAGCAAATCACACATCCATAATACATTAAAATGATAATACAAGATGACAAAATGGTGTTAATCCTGTAAAGAAAAGGCTGGTTTATCATTTGAAAAGAAATCAATATAGGTAAGATTAAAGATGGTGGCATGAGAGATGAGACAGAGGCTTCCTCCTAAAACCGCATATAATATGAAAATATAACTAATACAACTACTCCTGAAAGAGCAACAGGGAAGAGGACTGCACTAAACTGCATACACCTGGAGACAAGAGAAGACCTCATGAAACAGGGTAACGTACTAAAGCGGTGGCCCAGTGGAATCCAAGCCCTTGCCCCACTCCAGCTCACCGGCGGGAGGAAGAGAAACGGAGCAGGGAGGGAATGGAGACCTGGGACTGCTGAATACCTAACTCCGGAGATCTGCTCTGGGAGCACAAACCTACATTTCATGGTGCTTGCAGGATACTCTCGTAATTAGGGGGCTGGAAAGCTAAGAAAGGCAGAATTCCTGGAGAGACTAAGATTCCAGCTGCTTGTGGAAAGCAGGGATCCATATCCGGCTGCTCTGGTACAAAAGAAAGGCAGGCAATCTGAGAGACTTCCTAACAAGGAAGCCCTTAGCAAGAGGGCTGATAAAGGGGCAAGGATTTCACAGAGCTTACTGCTCAGGAGAAAGGACAGGTAGACAAAATTTTCCAGGTGCACTCTGCCCAGCAGATTGGGAGCTTTCACAATCTTCAGGAACTCCAGCTCCCTGGCTGCCTACACAGCTCCAAAAACCCCTTCGGTGATAGGCAGCCTACTGCACCTTTCTCCTGGCCAGCCCCACCTGGCTCGCAAACTGGCAAACCCTACCCTGGTTTTAGGTCAGCCAGAGGGAATATCTGTCTACAGCAACTACAAATGCAAAGCATAGAGGCTTATACCTGTGTGCTCTGCCCACTGGTTCAGGTAGTGGAGACAGGCATAGCAGCAGGGAAGCAGGAAACAGCTCTTTCCTCCCCCCAGGCACCAATACCACTCCCCTGTGACCCCCAACATTGCTTCAGGAGCTGAGCAGCTCCAGAGAGTAGAGCTTCTGGGCACTAGAGGGCACCATACACAAATATGAAAAGCCAAAGGAACCTGGTTCAGAGTAAAATTATTAATACAACTCCTGAGAAATATTTAAATGATATCGACCTCATGACTCTCCCTGAAAGGGAGTTCAAAATAAAAATCATTAACATGCTCATGGAGGTACGGAAAGATATTCAAGAACTCAGGAATGAATTCTGGTCAGAGATCCAATCATTGAAGAGCACAATGGAGGGTATTAAAAGCAGATTGGACACGTTGGAGGAGACAATACATGAAATAGAAACTAGAGAAGAGGACTACAAAGAAGCTGAGGCACAGAGAGAAAAAAAGGATCTCTAAGAATGAAAGAATATTGAGAGAACTGTGTGACCAATCCAAACAGAACAATACTCGCATTTTAGGGGTACCAGAAGAAGAGAGAGAAAAAGGGATAGAAAGTGTCTTTGAGGAGGTGATTGCTAAAAACTTCCCCAATCTTGGGAAGGAGATAGTCTGTCAGGCCATGGAGGTGCACAGATCTCCCAACACAAGGGACCCAAGGAAGACAACACCAAGACATATACTAATCAAAATGGCAAAGATCAAGGATAAGGACAGACTATTAAAAGCAGCCAGAGAGAGAAATAAGATCACATACAAAGGAAAGCCCATCAGGCTCTCATCAGACTTCTCAACATAAACCTTACAGGCCAGAAGAGAGTGGCATGATGTATTTAATGCAGTGAAGAGGTAATAAAACCACAATAAAGAAAGTAGAAAGCTGATTACTACGCAAATGCAAAATTAAATAAACTATCCCCAAAGTCAATCAAGGGATAGACAAATGGTACAGAATATGATACCTAATCTATAGAGAATGGAGGGGGAAAAAAAAGAAGGAGAAAAAAAAGAACCTTTAGATAGTGTTTGTGCTAGCATATTAAGTGAGTTAAGTTAGACTCTTAGATAGTAAGGAAGTTAACCTTGAACCTTTGGTAACCATGAATCTAAAGCCTGCAATGGCAATAAGAACATACCTATCCATAATCACCCTAAATGTAAGTTGACTGAATGCACCAATCAAAAGACATAGAGTCACTGAATGGATAAAAAAACAAGAACCATCTATATGCTGCCTACAAGAGACTCACTTTAAACCTAAAGACATACACAGAGTAAAAGTGAAGGGATGGAAAAAGACATTTCATGCAACTAATAGGGAGAAAAAAGCAGGAGTTGCAGTACTTATATCAGACAAAATAGACTTCAAAACAAAGAAAGTCACAAGAGACAAAAAAGGACATTACATAATGAAAAAAGGGTCAATCCAACAAGAAGATATAACCGCTATAAATATCTATACGCCCAACACAGGAGCACCTACATATGTGAAACAAATACTACAGAATTAAAAGGGGAAATAGAATGCAATGCATTCATTCTAGGAGACTTCAACACACCACTCACTCTGAAGGACAGATCAACCAGACAGAAAATACGTAAGGAGACAGAGGCACTGAACAGCACATTAGAACAGATGGACCTAACAGACATCTACAGAACTCTACACCCAAAAAGCAGCAGAATACACATTTTTCTCAAGTGCACATGGAACATTTTCAAGAATAGATCTTATACTAGGCCACAAAAAGAGGCTTGGTAAATTCAAAAAGACTGAAATTATACCAACCAGTTTCTCAGACCACAAAGGTATGAAACTAGAAATGAATTCTGCAAAGAAAATGAAAAATCCCACAAACACGTGGACGTTTCACAACATGCTCCTAAATAACCAATGGATCAATGACCAAATAAAAACAGAGATCAAGGAACATATAGAGACAAATGACAACAGTAATTCAACACCTAAAAATCTGTGGGATGCAGTGAAGGCCGTGCTAAGAGGAAAGCATATTGCCATACAGGCCTACCTCAGGAAAGAAGAATCCCATATGAGCAGTCTAAACTCACAATTAATGAAACTAGAAAAAGAAGAACAAATGAGGCCCAAAGTCAGTAGAAGGAGGGACATAATAAAGATCATAGAAGAAATAAACAAAATTGAGAAGAATAAAACAATAGAAAGGATCAATGAAAGGAAGAGCTGGTTCTTTGAGAAAATAACCAAAATAGAAAACCCCTACACAGACTTATCAAGAAAAAAAGAGAGTCTACACACATAAACAGAATCAGAAATGAGAAAGGAAAAATCACTATAGACAGCACAGAAATACAAAGAACTATTAGAGAATACTATGAAAAATTATATGCTAACAAATGGGATAACCTAGAAGAAATGAACAACTTTCCAGAAAAATACAACCTACCAAGGCTGACACTGAAAGAAACAGAAAATCTCAACAGACCAATTACCAGCAACAAAATTGAATTGGTAATCAAAAACCTACCTAAGAACAAAAATCCTGGAACAGATGGCTTCACCGCTGAATTTTATCAAACATTTAGTGAAGACCTAATACCCATCCGCCTTAAAGTTTTCCAAAGAGTAGAAGAAGAGGGAATACTTCCAAACTCATTCTATGAGGCCAGCATCACTCTAATACCAAAATCTGGCAAAGACACCACAAAGAAAGAAAACTACGCACCAATATCCCTGATGAACATAGATGCAAAAATACTCAACAAAATATTAGTAAACCGAATTCAAAAATACATCAAGTGGATCATACACCATGATCAAGGGGGATTCATCCCAGGGATGCAAGGATGGTACAACATTCGAAAGTCATCAACATCATCCACCACATCAACAAAAAGGACAAAAACCACATCATCATCTCTGTAGATTCTGAAAAAGCATTTGACAAAATTCAACATTCATTCATGATAAAAACTCTCAACAAAATGGGTATAGAGGGCAAGTACTTCAACATAATAAAGGCCATATATGACAAACCCACAGCCAACATTATACTTAACTGCAAGAAGCTGAAAGCTTTTCCTTTAAGATCGGGAACAAGACAAGGATGCCCACTCTCCCCACTTCTACTCAACATAGTACTGGAGGTCCTAGCCACAACAATCAGACAACACCAAGAAATAAAAGGCATCCAGATTGGCAAGGAAGAAGTTAAACTGTCCCTGTTTGCAGATGACATGATATCGTACATAAAAACCCTAAAGAATCCACTCCAGAACTACTAGAATATCTGAATTCAGCAAAGTTGCCGGATACAAAATTAATATGCATAAATCTGTGGCATTCCTATACACTAACAGTGAACTGGCAGAGAGAGAAATCAGGAACACAATTCCATTTACAGTTGCATCAAAAAGAATAAAATACCTAGGAATAAACCTAACCAAGGAAGTGAAAAGCCTATTCTCTGAAAACTACAAGACACTCATGAGAGAAATTCAAGAAGATACCAATAAATGGAAACACATCCCGTGCTCATGGATAGGAAGAATTAATATTGTCGAAATGGCCATCCTGCCTAAAGCAATCTACAGATTCAATGCAATTCCTATCAAAATCCCAACAGCATTCTTCAACGAACTAGAGAAAATCATTCTAAAATTCATATGGAACCACAAAAGACCCCGAATAGCCAAAGCAATCCTGAGAAGGAAGAATAAAGCTGGGGGATTATGCTCCCCAACTTCAAGCTCTACTACAAAGCCACAGTACTCAAGACAATTTGGTACTGGCACAAGAACCCATAGACCAATGGAACAGACTAGAGAGCCCTGGTATTAACCCAACCATATATGGTCAATTAATATATGATAAAGGAGCCATGGACATACAATGGGGAAATGACAGCCTCTTCAACAGCTGGTGTTGGCAAAACTGGACAGCCACATGTAAGAGAATGAAACTGTATTACTGTTTAACCCCATACACAAAAGGAAACTCAAAATGGATCAAGGACCTGAATGTAAGTCATGAAACCATAAAACTCTTAGAAAACAACATAGGCAAAAATCTCCTTAATATAAGCATGAGCGACTTCTTCCTGAATGCATCTCCTCGAGCAAGGGAAACAAAAGCAAAAAGGAACTCATGGGACTACATCAAACAAAAAAGTTTCTGTACAGCAAAGGACACTGTCAACAGAACAGAAAGGCCTCCTACAGTATGGGAGAATATATTTGTAAATGACACATCTTACAAGGGGTTAACATCCAAAATATATAAAGAACTTACACACCTCAACACCCAAAAAACAAATAACCCCATTAAAAAATGGGCAGAGGATATGAAGAGAGAGTTCTCCAAAGAAGAAATTCCGATGGTCAACAGACACATGAAAAGATTCTCCACATCACTAATCATCAGGGAAATGCAAATGAAAACCACAATGACATATCACCTCACACCAGTAAGGATGGCCAGCATCCAAAAGACTAAGAACAACAAATGCTGGTGAGAATGTGGAGAAAGGGGAATCCTCCTACACGGCTGGTGAGAATGTAAGCTAGTTCAACCATTGTGGAATGCAATATGGAGGTTCTTCAAAAAACTAAAAATAGAAATACCATTTGACCCGGGAATCCTACTCCTTGGAATTTACCCAAAGAATTCAACTTCTCAGATTCAAAAAGACATATGCACCCCTATGTTTATTGAAGCACTTTTTATAATAGCCAAGATATGGAAGCAACCTAAGTGTCCACCAGTAGATGAATGGATAAAGAAGAGGTGGTACATATACACAGTGGAATACTATTCAGCCATAAGAAGGAAACAAGTCCTGCCATTTGCAACAACATGGATGGAGATGGAGGATATTATGCTCAGTGAAATAAGCCAGGCGGAGAAAGACAAGTGCCAAATGATTTCCCTCATTTGTGGAGTATAACAACGAAGCAAAACTGAAGGAACAAAATAGCAGCAGACTACAAGAAGGAACTAGTGGTTACCAAAGGGGAGGGGTGTGGGAGTGCAGGTGGGAGCAGAGGATTGAGGGGTATTATGTTTAGTACACATGGTGTGGGGAATCCTGGGGAGAACAGTGTAGCACAGAGAAGGCAAACAGTGAATCTGTGCCATCCTACTACACTGATGGACACTGACTGCATTGAGGTATGGGTGAGGACTTGATAATATGGGTAAATGTAGTAACCACATTGTTTTTTCATGTGAAACCTTCGTAGGAGTGTATATCAGTAATACCTTAATTTTTAAAATGGGAAGAAAAGGAAAAAAAAGAAATCAATGTAATCTACTGTATCAACAGACTAAAGAAAATTGTATGGCCATCAAATTAGATGCAGTAAAATCAGTGAACAAAATTCAATATCTATTTATGATAAAAACTCTCAACAATCTGAAAAGGAGTATTTCCTCAACCTGATAAAGGACACCTGTAAAATTCTCCCAGCTAACACCACACTTACTGGTAAAAGAGAAAACACTTTCATATAGGACTAGAAACGAGGTAAGTTTGTCAGCTCTCATCATTCCTATTCAACATTATCCTAGCCAGTGAGATAAGTCAGTAAATAGTCAGAAGGATAAAGAAGCACATAAATTGGAAAGAAAGAAATAAAAATGTCTCTATTCACAGACAACATGAGTATTTACCTAGAAAATCGCAAAAAAGTCTCCTAGAACTAACATGAGGTTAACAAGTTCAATTGTAAGTATATAACTTATATAATGGTAATAAAAAATAGAAAAAGAACATTTAAAAAGAGTAATATTCACAATAGCTGTAAAAAACATGAAATACTTAGGTATAAATCTAACAAAATATGCACAGGAATTACATGTTAAAAACTAAAAAAGCACTAGTGAAAGAAATAAAAGATCAAAATAAGTAGACAAATATACCATGTTCATGGATTAGAAGGGTCAATATTGTTAAAATGGTAATTCTCCCTAACTAGTTTATTGATTCAGTTCCAGCAGGATTATTTATGGAAATCTGTTACAAGCTGTTTCTAAAAAGTATATGGAAGGCAGAGGAACTAGAATAGCCAAGGAAGTTTTGTAAAGGAAGAACAAAGTTGGAAGACTCACACTACCTAATTCTTAGGCTTATTATAAAGCTACACTAATTAAGAGAGTGTGGTATTCATGAGATCAGTGGAACAGAAGAGTAAGTCCAGAAACAGATTCACACATATATGGTGGATTGTTTTTTGACAAAGGAGAAAAGGCAACTCATTGGTATGGAGGAGCTGGCCATTTATATGTAAAAATAAATGTTGACTCATCACTCACACTTTACAAAAATTAACTCAAAATGGATCATAGACCTAAATGTAAAGTTTAAAGCTCTGAAATGTCTAGAAGAAAAAAATAAGAGAAAATCTTTGTGACTGAGTTGGGGAAAGCTTTCTTAGATAGATACATGACCCATAAAAGAAAAAGAAAGTATAATTTTGACTTCATCAAAACCAAAAACCTGCTGTGAAAGAGACAGTTAAGAGCAGGAAAAGACAAGTCACAGGCCAGGCCGTGAGAGAGTATTTGAAAATTACATAGTCGACAAAAGACTTGTATCTAGAATTTATTAACACTCTAATCTTCAATAATAAGAAAACAGCCAACCCAATAAAAAATGGACAGAAGATTTAAAAGTCACTTCATCGAGGAAGATACATGAAGGTTAAAAAAGCATATGAGAAAATGCCCAACATTATTATTCATTAATGAAATATAGGTTTAAACCAGAGAGATATACCACTACATACCTATCAGAACAACAAACAAACAAACAAATAACACAAAGTGCTGGCAACAGTGGGAAACACCAGTGACTCCCACAGCTGCTGTGAGAAGGTAACGCAATGTAGCCATTTGGAAAACTCTTTGATAATTTCATAGGAAGTGAACTACAACACTTATATTATGATCCAGCAATCCCACCTCTAGGCATTTACCTAAGAGAAATGTATACTTATGTTCACAACAAAACTTGTATATGAATGTCTATAGCAACTTAATTCATAATCATCAAAGGTGGAAATATTTCAAATGCCTGCCAGGAGATGAATGAGTAAGTTGTTGATGTATCCATGCATTGCAATACTGTCAGCGACAAAAAGGAATGAGCTAGGGGCACGCATTACCACACCCAGGAATCCCAAATTCATTGCTTGTGCTAAATGAACGAAGCTATATTCAAAAAGCTCTACACAGAGACAGTGAGATGGAAAGTGAAGGATCGGCAAATCTATAGCTACAGCAAGCACAGGAATGGTGGCCCCAGGGCTGGGCAGGAGGGGGGATCAGAAGCAGGTGACTGCTAAGTGCTGTAGGGTTTTGGGGAGGCTGATTGAAAACGTTTTAATATTGATTGTAGTCATGGTTGTGCAACTCTGTGAATACACTAAAAACCACTGAATTGTACACTTTAAATGGGTGAATTGTATAATATGTGAATTATACCTTAAAGCTGATTAAAAAAATTTAAACTAATTAGCTGTGAATAAATATGAATTATTTTAAAAACCCTACATACCACCATTAAAATTTTTTCTTGAATAGTTGGGGGTCAGAGGGCAGTCCTCCCATTCCCATGTGAAATACAGTTCCTGTCCAGTCATAGAATAGAAATATTAATTGTGTGAGCCAAGAACAGTATCGACATTCAAACACAAGACACCCACGGGACTGCCAGGTAAAATAAAGGATGCCCAGTTAAAACTGAATTTGAGACAACCAGCAAATAGTTTTTTTTCACATAAATATCTCCCAAATATTGTATGGGACACCGTAGTACTAAAACATTTCTCGTTGTTATCTGAAACTCAAACTTCACTGGGAGTCTTGTATTTTTACTTGCTGAATCTGACCACCCTTGACACACACTCACTACCTCAAATTGTGCCATCCTTGAAAAAGTACTAATAATCAGATATTCAGTCAGGCTCATTCATGTGTATTGCTTTAGCCTGATGAACTTTGAGGAAAGAATTTGCATTTTGTTTATTTCTTATGTCTAAAATACGCTCTGCTTTGAAATGAAGTAACCTGAAGGAGTAATATTTGGTGAATATATTTTATATTTCCTGGATTAAAATTAAAGCTCAATATGTGGAACTGCTGTTATTAATATAACTTGTTAGTACATTTATGACATTGTTGGATTTTCTGCTTTTTCATTTTTGAGAGAATTGGGCTGACATAGAAATCTCATCATCACATGAGCTGTTAAAATAATATCGGGGTCCATATGTCCCTTTAGGTAATAAACACAGTCCACATAATATTCCCATGTCTAAATCAATTGCCCCAGAATTCAATTTTTATTGTAACATCAGTTTCAAAAGTTTTGTGAAACTACACAGAGCAAGGCTTGCCTTTCTCAAAGTGACAAAATATTAAAATCTGAAAAATGATGTGCTTTGAGTTGTGTAATTTTGTATTTGAGGAATTATTTTATAATTCTAGGTGCCTCCATTATTGAAGCTGGAACCTCAGAAAGTTACAAAAATAATAAAGCGAAGCTGTATTGGCATGGGATCGGCTTGTTCAACTATGAGATGCCTCCAGACACCATTCTTCAGGTGAAAGCTAGATGAACAGTAACCCATTTATACTTTAGGTTTTTGTTTCTATTATTTATCATGAAAACATTAATGTCTAAAATGAAAGCAACTCTAGACTTGTCACAGAACTTGAAACCACCTCCTTGCTTTTTATAGCCATCAAACTACATGGGTTATTTCTTAGGTTATGAGCAGTAAACTATGGTTAATTAATTAACTATTAATTATTATTTTAAGATCAGTAAATGAGATTATTTACTTCTCAAATAGCACATACATATTCCATATCTTTTCTCAAAGCTGATAGTGTGGCCTCCCTTTTTCATTGAAAATGTCACTTTGTTGAAAGTGCATGTCCCCTATGTGCCTTGTACGTGCTATTCAGGCCAACACATTCTTATATAGGCCAATTGTAACAGGAAATCTCCAAATAAGATTTCAACTGACATTTCAGTTCAACTCAAAAGGCAGTAAATGTCAACAGTAGAGCTCTTCTCCACTACAATCTACACACCTGAAGTTAGTTTCCAGTTTAGAAATACCTTCAGGGGCAAACCTATGGATCTTTTTCCAGAATACAGTATCGATCTAGAAAATAATAGACATCGTTTTTCTTCCTCGCCACTAGCGCCATCACCACCACCACTACCACCATCACCTCTACTACCCTCCCACCCTCACTTTCACCACCACCATCAAGCTTCACGACTAGCACCACGTACACAGCATCACCACTCATACCAACTAGCTGCCTTCTAGTAACTTGTAGTCTAGTCAGAGCAATGAAAGAAAACATGCTTATATACAAAAGGGCTCTGAGTGACATAAGCACAACGCGCTCTGGCAGCACAACCAAACCTTTCAGGTGTCTTGGAAGTTTTCCTGTTTGACATGATTGATACGCTACGATGTCTTCATATTACAGGCACAAGTGAGATCTGTGGTCAGTAGTGATTAGCTGCCCAACATCGCAGGGGTGGATTTACCTAACCAGATAAAGAGATTAACTCGGTGTTTTCTTTCTAGCCGGATGTCCACCCTGGAAAGTGCTGGGCCTTTCCAGGTGGCCAGGGTCATGTGCTAATCAAGCTTGCCAGGAAGATCACACCAAATGCGGTTACCATGGAGCACATCTCAGAGAAAGTATCTCCCTCAGGAAACATCGCCAGTGCGCCCAAGGAGTTTTCCGTCTATGTGAGAAGCTCTAAATCCTCATTCAGAGTGGGTTATGATAGAAGGTGGTTGGCTAGGAATTAGGGGCTGGGGTCTCATCGGAACTCTGCAGCTAGCCTTTTGTATCACTGAGAAAGTCACTTATTTCCCAGACCACTGCTTTGCCCCCTGCAAAGTGAGAGGCTTGGACCAGATGATTTCTATTACTTAATTTTAGTTTTTTACTTCTATTGAAGTTATCCACGTACAATTTAAAAACCAACCTGTCCACACATTTATAATGAAGCATGGTTTCTCCTTGTCCCACTGCCCCCACCCCCATGTTTTACTCTCCAGGAGCTTCCACTTGGCAACAGTTTTAGCTGCTTATTTGGGTACACGTCTTTACAAATATTTTTTATATTTTCACTTTTTTATAGTTTAAAACTTTACTGTTATTTCTTGATTTTTCAGTTTTGGTTATTATCTACTAACTTCCTCTGATGGAAAATGAAGATTATCCCTCTTCTCTGGCTCTTCCATTTTCCCAAAATCTTTATGTCTTACTTATTAAAAAAAAAACAGGTTTATTGAGATATAATTCACACATTGGCAATTTGCTCATTGAAAGTGTACATTTCAGTGGCTTTTAGTATATTCACAGAGTAGTGTGTCCATCACCACCATCAATCTGAGAATACTTTCATTATACCCAAAGAAATCCTGTGTCCCTTAGCTGTCTCCAGCCCCGCCAGCCCCACCCTCAGTTCCTGGCAACCACTAATCTAATCTGTCTCTATAGAGTTGCCTCTTTTGGCCATTTCATAGAATCATATAATATGTGGTCTTTTGTGAATGCCTTCTTTCACTTAGCATCATGTTTTCAAGGCCCATCCATGTGCCGAAACTTAATTAAAAAAAAAAATTGCTGACTAATATTTCATTGCATGGATGGACGACTCTTTTTACCCCCATTAATCAGTTGATGGGCATTTGAGTCGTTTCTACTTTTTTTTCCATGTAGGGCTTTTTTGCCGTTGAGGTAGATACAATAAAATGCACACATCGTAGTGCGCAGCTTGATGAGTACTTTCCCTTTGGACTGTCATGAATAGTGCTGCTATAAACATTTGCATATAAGCTTTCATGTGGACATTGGTCTTCATTTCTCTTGGATCCAAATGTAGGAGAGGAACTGCTGGGTCAATGGTAAACCTGCCTTTCATGCCCAAACACTGCTAGGCAGCATATTCTACTTTTAGCTTCAATCAGTATTCAGTGCTTTCATATAACTCGGTGAACAATACCCACCTCAGCTAAGCCATAGAGTTATAGTTGAGGACTATTTTTTGTGTAAAATGTTTTATATTCCCAAGGATAACAGCCTCATTTTAATTTAATTTGCTTAGTGTTCTATATTCTTCTCAGGAAAACATTCCAACCTCTTCTTAAGAAGTGTAAACACTCCCCCATTGTGTTTGTTCATATCAGATAATTTACAAATTTCTCTCCTATTTTGTAAAGACATCTCTGTGGACTTCTGTGCCCCTCTGCTCCAGTCTGCCTGGCTGCTGGCTGGACCTGATGCTCAGTTATCATGAGGGCCTTTCATTTCCTATCTGGAGGATCCCACCTACCATCTAACCTATTACTTAGCAGATCTTTTCTGTTATTTTCCTTCTTTGTTTTTTGTTCTACCTTCTTTTTTTAGAGTCTAAATTTCTTCATGTATGGATGCAGTATCTTCTCTTAAGCCTCTGGAAGCTATTAGTGGACACTAATTATACTTTGTCTTCTGCTGCTTCCTGGCTTCATTCCTGTGCATTGACAGTGGTGCTGTCTTTCTCATGAGGGCCTTTTTCCTTGCGTCTGGAAGTGCTTGTCTTTCACATTTAACAGCTAAACAGTAAAAACCTGGCTGGAAGCTTTGCCTATATGGTGGTCTGTCCATGGTGAGCCCTGTGATCGGCCTGCCTCTTTCCTCACAAGCCCCTGGGTTAAACACCTTTTGGGTGCATAGGGCAGTTCTGGCACGTAGCACAGAACCTGTCCCTGGTAGGCACCTGAAGATGTCTACTGAATTGTTGCTACTTGAACAGACACTGTCTCCATTGATTTAAACTGAGCGTCCGTTCATGATGGCCTCTATGTCTGTTGCTTTCTTTAATAGGGCATCTTGAAACAATGTGAAGGAGAAGAAATGTTCCTAGGTCAGTTTGTATATAACAAAACAGGAACCACCGTTCAAACATTTGAGCTACAGGTAATGAGAGTCCAAGGAAAAGATGGGGTTTGTTGGTGAGCTTGACGCAAAGTGGTGTTGAGGATGATGACAACAAAAGTCGGAGTGAAGGAAGGCTTACCCAAACTTTAGTTCTCAGCTCCAAGCACCTGTGTGGATTTTATGATGCAAAAGACAGGCAAACTCCAAAGTAGTTTCTAATCCAAATCTTCCTCATTTGCTATCACTTTTTTAAAAAAGTACTGTTTCTTTTGGAAATGGGGACAATGGTGCCATATGAGATGATTGGAGGCAGAGAGGAACTCAGAGCAAGAGAGAAACATTTAATGTCAGAGACTATAAGTAAACCTCCTCTTAAACTCTTATATAAGCAACTGTTATCATATAAAGCCCCTGAAAGTCATTAAGGTATATGAAATATATTTGTATTATTTCTCATTAGCCACAGGAAGTAATGGAGACTATAGGAGGCATCTCATACTATGGAAAAATAAGTGTTTTATGATACTCTTGGCCAATGCTGAGAAAATCTAAGCCGAAAACAATGTATGAGTTAGAAATGAATGTAGCTGTAATTTCATATTTGATTATAAAACCACATTTCTCTGTCCCTCCCACCTTGGGTTGGCCAATTAGGAGCATGGTGGGGTGTGACAGGATGGTGGCAGTGAGAAGTTCTTGGGGCTCGAGGTCACCACATTATTTTTCACAGTGTTTGAAATACCTGTGTTAGGAAGGAAAAAATTAATTTTAATTTTTCATTATATCGGCATTCCTTGGGATTCTTTGAGGTGGATTTCTTTAAAGGGCATTAATTTTATCTTTTCTTTTTCTTTGCTTTTTTTCTTTCTATTTTCAGCATGAAGTTTCTGAAACCTTATTATGTGTAAAACTTAAGGTCCTCAGCAACTGGGGACATCCGGAGTACACTTGTTTATATCGGTTCCGGGTCCATGGCACCCCAGGAGACCACAGCTAGAAGAGTTGGTGCAGAAGGCCATGACCACACGTCCAAAAGATTCAAGTATTCTTATGTTTAGATTTGCAGCAGCCATAAGAATTGAAAATCAGATGTGGGAGGGAAACTTCAAAGTGGCTCCTACCTGCAATAAAAGGTTAATGAATTTCATTAGTAAAAAATATGAAAGCAAATTCAATCTCTTTGAATACATATTTAGAAGATAGTATTGTTCTGTTGCTGGACAGCTGCATGTGGGGAGGTCTCTCCCTGCTCACTAGGTGAAACTTCATCCTGGACAGGGAAGCGCTCTTGACTCTGATCGGGAAAGAATTCTCAAACAGTTCAGACAAGTGTAGGAAAGAAAGGAATTCATTAAAGCAAGAGTAGCAGCGAATGTCAGCAGGCGTGCAGGCAGCAGAGAGCAAGGAAGAACAGAGGGAGGAAAGGGACATTCAGTCAACTTCTGCTCAGCATAGGGCAGATACTTTGCCAGCTCTTAAAGCCAGGGTCACCTGGTGTTCAGTGTCCACTTGAGTCTGCACTGTGTGGGAAATAATCCCCTACCACCCCAGGATTTGGGGGAGCCACAGAGCACTGGATGGAGTGAAATTATGTTCTGAGAACTTCCCAAAGGCAAAGAAAGGAGATTGGGGGCAAGCTACTAAAAAGCATGATCATACAGATGCAGTCCTGTCTGGGTCACCCAGGTTATGGGAACTTGCAAGCCCAAATCAGAGATCTTAGTAACCCTTCCCTACTAATCTGAAGTGAACAGAGAGAAGACTAATGCTTAAGTCTAGAAAATTGAACGAAATAGCAAAATAACAAAGATGCTTACCACTGGAAGAGCACAGAGACAAAACACAGTAATGTTGGGGTTGAGTTTGTTCTCCTCAGTTCTTGTCCCCACCACAACAAAGAATTGAAGAGCAGAGACACAGCAGTGAAGCAGAATGAAAGTTTTATTTGAGTATACTCTAAGGTAGGAATGGGCTCGACTCAAGGTAGATAAAGATAGGTTTACTTGCTTATCTGGAGTAGGATAGAGAGAGTGAAGACTTATGCTTAAAGTCTGGAAAATGGAATGGAATGGCAAAGTGCCAAAGACACCACTGGGAGAGCACAGAGACAAAGTGTAATAAGTTGAGCAATAAAAAGTCTTTTGAAAATACATGCTCAAAGAAAGGGGAGTGAGGGCAACCTCAGAGAGGATGAGGTGCACCCAAAGGCTGGGATTCTATCTCTTAAGGCTTTCAAGAATGGGGCAAGGGTAAAGGGTCAAGGGCATAGGCTCCTCAGACGGCCTCATCTCACAATTTTATCTCCGGTGAGAGACAATATATCATTGTCTATAGCTAGTCCTCTAGGTAATTCTGTAGGGGAAATCTTTTGTTTCTCTTTAAAATAGTGGTCACTCCCAAGTCCTAGAAGTACATCAGTCAAGACTGCTTGCCTTGCCTTAAGATAAGTCATTGGCTGAATCTAACTTCCCAATTCTCTTTCAAAAGTGGTATCTTAGCCTTAAGATAAGTCTCTCCTGTTCTTATTATGCCAATCTTGTCATTTTTTAGGAAAATTAATGATACTTGTCCCTTGTCTCTGCCCTGTCTCACCTGCATCGGCAGGAGCAAGGAGCAAGTCTCAAAGTCTGCTCAGATTCAGAGCATGTGGAATGAACTCACATTGAAAAGGGCATGAGTCCTTTCTAGCTCTCTGACTTAATCTGATGAACTCCCTGAGTTCTTGGTCGGCCCCACCCTCTTTTCATCCAACTCATATCTATCTTTCTGCCTAATAGTAAGTTGAGCATCAAGAAGGCTTTATTAAAGGCAAAGTACATACTTGGAGAAAGGGGAGTGTGGGCAACCTCAGAGAGGAGCATGCTTAAAGGCTTAGGATTCTGTCTTTTAAGGCTTTCAAGAATGAGGCAAAGGGTGGGGTGCAGTGTAGGCTTGCCATGTGGTTTCATGCTGTCTATCTCCAGTGAGAGACATTGTATCATCATCTATAGTCTGCCCTCTAGATAGTCTGTAAGATAAGTTTAACACAAGGAATTTCTTGACCCTGTTCTTCTCCAAGAGAGTGATTACCCTCAAGCAGTGGAAACATACCACTTAGGACTGCTTGCCCTGACTTAAGATAGGGTCAGTTACTGGCTGATTACCATCAAGTATGTTAGGAATCTTACCTCCTAACTCCCTGGTTTATAAAATGGAATCTTAGACTTAAGATGGAGTCCCTCCTGTTCTTACTATACTATTTATATCTTGGCATATTTCTTCAGAAGCAGGAAAAATTAATCATGATGCTTATCCCATGTCCCTGCCCTACCTCAGTTCACCAGTCTTCCTCATTATAGCATCTTTTCCTTCATTTATTCATTCATCTATACCAGGCATGGATGCCCAACTCTTTCCACCCTTATTTAACACTGATCTGGAGGTACTGGTCAATCTGATTAGATAAACTAAAGAAATTAAAGGTAAAAATTAGAGAGGAAGTCCGATTATGACTATTTGCAGATGGTTTGGTGAATTCCTTGAAATGCAATATAGTCAATTGAAAAATACATTGCAAAGAAGAAACTGCAGTAAGTTCCTGGATACAAAATTATCACCCGTAAATCATCATCATTCATAAACACAAACAACAACTGATTAGAGGGTGTACTTCACAAAAGTCACCAAGTTTAAAAAAAAAACCCGAAAGATTAAACTGCCTATATGAAACTTCCAAATAGCAGTGGCTGCCTAGAAATTACTTCAGTAAATGGAAAGATGTCTTTATGTGTGGACATGAAAACTATCAAGATGTCAATTTTCCCTAAATTAAGCTATGAATTCAATTTGATTTCTATTTAAAAACCAGAAAAAAAATTATGATATTGATGCCAGGGTTCTTGTTTGTGGAGTTGAAGAATGAACGCAGCAAACACTCAAGGTATGAGAGCCAGAGAGAGGCTTGTATTTAGAGATACAGTGAGAGGACAGAACTCCTGGCTCATGCCAGGAGGGGACAAGAGAGCCCATGATGGTGCATTGTCTAGGGGTTTATAGTCGGTTGAGTATTTTCAGGAATGTGGGTAAAGGGCTAGGGGTGCAGACTTGTACCAGCTGCCCTGCACCCAAGCCTGGCTGGGTTGTTGTCTGTTTGCTAGTGCTGTTTATAGTGAAGTCAAAGGTTATGCTGAGATACCTTCTTTATTTGCAGAACACTCAAACATGCCAGGCCAAGTTGCTCCTGGCCTTTTGACCTTTAACTGATCTCACTGAAGATGTCTATGTTCCTAGTCTGGTATCTTTACCCTAGAAAATCAGTGTGGCCTTGACTTTGCATAATGCTTAACACAGAGTTTTGATAGGGACTTCTTTACACATTGTTACATTGTTCTGTCTGTAATTATCTTGCTTTGCTTTTTCTGGAGGCCCTCACCCTATTCTGTCTAAGCGCACAGTCCCTGTCTCAGTATTTTTGAGAGAATTAGGGACTATTAAGGAATTATTGTCAAAAACAATGTTTAGGTGTCTATGTGATAATTGCATTGTGATTTTGTTACAACAAAGAATTCTTATCATTTAGCTTTATACTTTTAAATATTTATAGGTGAAATGAAATGTCTGGGATAGGTCTCAAAATACTATAAGAGAAGGAAATGGGTTGGAGGATGGATTTTAAAAAATTGGCCAGAAAATGATCCCTCAAGTTAGGTGCTGGTCCCAGAGGCTTCCCTTGTGCTATTCTTTCTACATTTATATATGTTTGATGTCTTCAATTTTAGAAAGTTTTCAAAAGATTAAAACATATTATCTCACCTGAGGGGATGCCCACTGCACAGGCACATGCTTGCATACCCGCTGGATTGGCAATAAGCCATTACTGCCGGTATTGCTATAAGAAGAGTTTTGCCCGGTGCTAAGAGCAAAGGGAAGCAGGAGAGCAGAGCCTAGAGAAGAGAGCAGAGACTGGGGAATGAGAGAGCAGAGGCCAGGAGTAGAGACAAAGCCTGGAGCAAAGGCAGCACCTGGGGCAGAGGCTGAGCCGGGGGAACAGAGACCGAGAGGGGCTTGCTACTTTAGACTGCCAGGGGCAGATGCGATTCTAACACTCGACTTACCACCATGAAAATAAAGCTTGGCATGGGCCCCTTTTCACTCTCAACATTCCGTTGTCATTTTTCAGTCTCACCAAATCCATTGTGAACTTGCTTGGGGTTGAAACCCATTGGCAAGACAGGGCAGTCTTGTGGGACTGAGCACTTAACCTGCGGGGTGTGATGCTATCTCCTGGTAGGGAATGTCAGGACTGGGTTGAATTGTAGGACACCCACATGGCATCAGAGCATTCTTGATGTGGGGGGCGGGGGAGGGGGATAAACCCACACATTAGAATTGGTGTTCCAGAATCATTAATGACATAGATATAAAACAATAGAATACTAGTACATAAACAGTCCAATGGAACAGATAAAAGAGTCTCTTTCTAATCTAAGTCAGAAATAGATTTAATGTGATAAAGGTGGTGTTAGATAGAAAGACAGACATAAGCAGCCATGGAAGGAGAAGATGAGGTTCAATAAAAAAAAACTTCCCTAACTCTTCCCAGGCAGAGTGACCTAACACAGGAGCAATTGAACAAAACTAACCACCCAAACCATGCTTCATCATAATCTCATTAAAACAGAATTGCAGCTTTGCTGCCTCCACCCTCATGGGCTTTTCTGTGTCCATTTTGGGAAAAGATGTGCACCAAGAGGAATGGGTGTGTAACTAGAATTGTCGATCAAATGACCTCACCCTGACCATCAAAGAGTTGCCTCTGCATAAGGTCATGATAAATAGAACTCCCTCAAAGTTCAGAGCCTTTGTGTACCTTGTATGGCCTACTCCACCCTTGGAAGATATCCAAATAAAACTTTTGCTCTCCTTCACTACTGTGTCTTTGCCTTTCAATTTTTAGTTGTGGCAGACACAAGAACCGAGGAAAACAAACTCAACCCATAACAGTAACACCTCAAAAGGGGATGGAAAAAGTAAAACAAATGACTTGGGACAATTATGTAGTCATTAAGAATATAAGATTGCACCTATGTGTCTTACCTTACAACATGATGAATTCCCAATATGGTAAATGATTTACAGGCGTGATGAAACCATACAAATATAACAAGAAATCTTGGGATAACTCCTATATGACAATAGCTAGAGGAAGGGAAGACCTTTCTAAATATAATTCAAATTTCAGAAGCCACAAAATAAATAAATAAATAAATAAATAAATTCTACTACAAAAATAAAAAAACTCTGCATCCCAACAAAACCTTAAATGAAATGGAAAATATACTTGCCATTGATACAGTGAGGGCCAATCTTCTCCATATGTAAGGAGTCTCAGGGAAACAGTAATATTAATAAATCTATAGAAAAATGGCTGAAGAGTATGAACACAGTGTTCACAGAAACATAGGTAAAGGCATTCAAACTTAAAAAGAAAAATGGCAAAAGTGACACAGTGTGACTACATTTCACCAAAGCAATTAGAAAAATTCAAAAGGTCAATGACATTTTATTGGTGGGGCTTTGGGGAAGCAGGCCCTCACACTTCTGGTGAAAATGCAAATGCGTTCAACCATTATGGAGGGAACGTGGCATTATTTATCAAAATTAGAGATGCACACGCCCGTTGACTTGCAAGTTGTCATGTGCAAAATATCATGTAGAAGAAGTTCCTCATCAGCAATATTTCCCAGGAGGAAAGGGGTGAGAAGGGAATGCAGCAGAAGAGGCTCCCATGTGGAGCATAATGTTTCAGATGCCAGGTGGTAGGTCCCCAGATAACCCACAATTTCTGTCCAACTTGACTACAGATTGGAGGCTCCCATGACCACCTTCTCCTCTTGGATTCAATTATTTGCTAGAACAACTCGCAGAACTCAGGGAAACACTTCTATTTACCAGTGTATTATATAACAAAGGACACAGATGAATAGCCAGGCAAAAAGATACACAGAGTGAGGTCTGGGCTGGTCTCAAGCACAGGAGCTCTTCTCTCCCTGGAGTTGGGGGTGTGCCACCCTCCTGGCAAGTGGCTGTGCTCACCCACCTGGAAGCTCTCCAAACCCCCTACTACTGGGATTTCACGGAGACTTCCTCCTGTAGACATGACTGATCACTGACTCCATTTCCAGCCCCTCTGACCTCTCGGAGGATGGGGGGTGGCCTGAAAATTCTGAGCTAGTCATGGCTAGTGACAGCCCCCATCCAGGAGCCATCTGGAAGCCCACCCAGAGTCACCTCATTGGAACACAAGATTCACCTTGTGCTCTTATCACTTAGGAAATTACCAGGGTTTCAGGAGCCCTGTGCCAGGAGCCTGGGGAAGAGACCAATGAATGTATTTTCTACTATTTCACCATGGTCAAGGGGGAAAAGTGTTAAATATAAATAAGTATTAAATATTAAAGAAGTAAAGAGTGGTACATGTTATGAAAAGGAAATGGAGATGGAGAAAAGAAAATAAACGGAGCAAAAAGAAGTGGGGATGCTTCTGGCAAGGGGGAGATTTGTTATGGGAAATTACCAAGAAAGCCAGGAAACATAGGGAGAGAGAACAGACACCAGCTGCAGGGTGTCTGAGCTCCAGGATGCAGATATGGGGGGTGGAAACAGAAAGGATGCCTTTTACTGAGGCATGGGAATGCCAGTCTCCCTCCATCATAGAAAAGCAAAGCTTCAGCACAAAGCCCTGTCTTCAGCCCCACTGAAGCCTTCCCTTGAGCCCAGGGGCCACTACAGAGACTTGGGGCCATCGGATGCGCCAATCTGTTGTGTGTGCTGCTGCCAAGCTGTTGCCCTTTCTGTCCCTTTGCTGAATGAATCAGAAGCTTTGGGGAACAATACTCTGTGGGCATGTTTCCTCCATGTCAGTAGGAAGTCCACCTGCAACATGGCACTTGCATTGAGAAGGTGGCCATTCGATGACATGATGAAGCCATGCAGGAGCTGCCAGTGAGGTGGGGTGAGGCTGAGAGTGGGCTTGTCAGTCAGTCTTGTTGCTAGAATGAGGCACACATATGGGGAGCTTTTGAGGAATTAAAAGCAGCTTAAAATCCCTTTGCAGAAGGGATTTGTGATGGGACTGGACAACAGCTTGAGTTCAGACTTTTCTGAGGAAGGATGCTTCTGTAGCCATTGAGCCTGGACATGTGGGAGCGGACCCCAGAGGCCAGTCAGGCGTGGCAGAGGCAGCGCGATGGAGGCAACACTGAAGGGGGACGAGGAAATGGGAACAGTGCAAGTGGGTCACTTAGGAAGGGAGCCATCCTGTGTCACAAGTGGTGGCTGCTCTCATGCATAAATGATGCAGTCGCATCCAAGCTCCCAAAACGAACTGGGTTTTCAAGAGTCCTAGGACACCCGAGCTAGCAATTAGTGCAAGTGTGTGCCAACACTTGGCAGTCATGGTGTTGGCATGGTTGACATCCCTTGGGTTCCCAAGGTCTTCCCCTCCCCAGATTGGGGAATAGAGGGCAGAATTTTGTGTCACCTGGTGAATGTAACTCCTCAGGGTGGAATAAATTTAGATTTCAGGCTTGAAATGGGGAATCGCAGGTTCACGACCGGATTCAGAGCTCGCTAGCACTGAGACCTTGGGCAGCTCCAGTAAAGGCACTTCTGGTTATAAGAGAAAGGCCCTACAGTGAGCATCAAACTGCAGAGGAGAGTTATTAGGAAGGGTCCAGAAGATCACAGAATGCTAAGGCTGGAAATCGAACGCAACCAGACTTTATGAGGAAAGGAATGAGGCAGGAGCCAAAGCCACTCCCTGGAGCTTTCCAAGTGGCCAGGATGGCACCTCCAAGGCCACTAGGCTCTGGGAGGAGGCCGTACTACGGGTACAGATTCCTCCCGTTGCATTCTATATGCTTCACTTTGCAGCTTAATTCTGCTGCTCCTTCCATCCAGAAGTACTGTCTGCCCTCTGCTTCGTGTACCTCGGCTGGCCCATGACTTGCTTTGACCAATAGAACTTGACAGATGTAATGTGGGAATTCTGCAGCCCAAGTCTCAGGAGACCTTGATGCTTCTGGCATCTCCTTGGACCACTGTCCAGAATCACCATCAAGCTGGGCAGGCCTGCAGAAGGAAAGGGGTGCTGCCCCGCATCACCTGTCAGGTGTGCGGTGAGCCATGTGGGGTCGGCAGCCCACACACCCTCAGCTGAGCACAGCCTCCCAAAGACGTACAGGGGGAGGCAGCAGAGGAGTAGCCCACCAGCACACAGGCTCACAAGACGCCTGAAATCGTTGTGGAAGCCCTGAGTTTTGGGGGTAGTTTCTTAAGACATCAGTAGATAACTGACATGTGGCCCATTCCTGGTTGTTCCTGAAAGAAGGCTCCAAAATGGCCAGCCCCTTCTCTTAAGTGCTGGCAGCCTAAGCAGAGACTGAATAGCAGATGATGGCCAGAACACAAATACAGATAGAGCTCTGACCCCCCACCTGAGCAGCCAGCCGGGCACTGCCTCTCAACTGCAGTTAGCTGCCAGTACCAGCCTGCTCTCTGCCCTGGAGAAGTCAGACCACTGTCTCCAGCCACCCGCCCAGGAAGCTGACAAAGTCCTCTGGAACAGTCAGTCCAAATGACTAGGACATGACCAAAAACTGACAGCTTCCTTAATTTGCATCCCTAATTCCAACTTTGGACCAGCAGAGAGCCAAATATGCTGCCTGCACCATTCAGTGGGATGCCCCACTTATAGTACCCCCAACTCCCACTTCCATTGGGCCCCATCTGAACATTCCCTGTTTCCTATAAAGCTTCTTCACTCCTCTGCATGCCTGAGAGTGTCTCCTAAAACGCAGGTGATGGTGGCTAAGCCTGAACACACAGCCTCCCCCTGTTCTCCCTGGGTTGGTCCTCATTTATTCCTACACTCCAATTGCTTTCCTGCAAGTCGAGTGCAGAGTGGGTCCAGTCAGCAGGAGTGTGCGGGTCACTGCCCACTCTCAACCTGGTGGTGCAAGTTCTCATGAAGGGTGTGTGGGTAGGGAATGATGTGTCATTGTTTCCAATGTGCCTTTAAATGGGGTAATGCACTTACCTTATGGGCATTTGTGCCCAGAGTGGTCATTCAGTGCACGGTGCTATGAAAGTGAGAGCTCTCTACCTCGCCCTGCTGACACATAAAAGATCCCTTGTGAGTGAAACACAGTGGGCACCCCCAAACGTTGGTCTCCCTCCTCCTGGGTGGTGGGTGCCCCTTATCTCAGGACTCTAGCCTCCAGCACCATACATGAGACTTCTCACGGACTCCACAATGTTCAGTTAAACACATTCATGAAATTCACTGAAACCTTTTTTCTTTAACATCTGAACAGTGAGGCATCTTTGAAGAGCTGTGGTAAGCAAAACCTACCCTTTAAAGTAGAACAATCCTGGACGGTCACCGATGCCACTGCTACAGGGCACTTCCCCTCATTTCACAGTTCTCTCATTTAAGAAAAAAAAAGACAAATGTTTCCCATCAAATTTGATTCAGAACCTCTGAGCTGTGCCGGTCTCTTCTCCCTTGGGTAATTTTTTCCAATATTAACTGGTAACAACAGGACGGCAAATAGTTCTCCCCCAGGGGTCGGAGAAGAGCAAGCAGCTGACAGACACTGGCAGGTGCAGCTTAGGGTGACAGCAGGAAGGGCATAATACAGAGTAGAACCCACCATCTCTGACTGTCCTTTATACGTGTCACTCTATTTGTATTTCCACTTTTAGGACAAACTTATGGTGTTTCCCTGCACAATAAACAAACATAATCGACAACATCAACACTGTTGCCAGGATCATCCTGCTACTGAATTACTAACCCTTGAGATTTGGCTGCTTTTTACATCAGAAGGTTGTTTACTAGCTGGATAGACAATAATGTGAATATACATTGCATTAGAAAACACAGTAGCACACAGGTTCCTAGAGATCTCTGTTGATCTCATTCCTTGCCTCAAAATCATTTGAGAAAAATGTCAGGAAGTAGTGTGAATAAATTTGATTATCAGTACTGGAATTACTGAATTATTAATTTGCTAAACCTATTTAAGAAAACTGCAGGAATACATAAGATTTTTTTTCTCTTTCAAGAAAAGATAATTAGAGCTTAATTTTTATATTTTTGGGGTCAAAATTCGCTCTACTATTTGAGCCTTTGTCTATACAGAATGGATAATCACACATCTTAGGAAAATTTTTAAGAATTGTTTTATTTTTTATGGCATAAATTTAAGTGATTTAAAGATATATTATGAAACATTGTTTACAAAGCTTATTTAGATCCATTCTTTAATCATATTCATGCTTTCCATAGGAACTGCCTTATTTAATAATTTATCTCACTATTTTACGGTTCATTAATGGAGTAATAAAAAAACATGTTTTGTTAACAAAAAAATTTAAGTGTGACATTATATCACATTTGGCTAGGCAAACACTTGTACGTACCAATGTAGACTGGAATTTAGTTTCATTTTATAGTCTTAAAGTCAGCAGAATTGTTTTTAATTTTTATATTTTGCACTTTTAAAATAATCTGTGATTATTATTCTTCATATCTTGATTCTATGTCAAGTTAAAAAAGTTGTAGCTTCGTATTTCCAATGCACATTAAAAGCAACACATCCTTAACACAGATAATCTCGCTTTTGAGAAACCAAGTTGGATACCATTGCTCTATTTCCCATGTTGTGTTTTTAAATTTTACAAACATCATTCAAATAATTTGATACAAGAAGTTTAACAGGATTTGGTGAAGTTCACCTTGGGACAAAGTTGCAGAATTGTCACTTAAGTTCAATGTTCTTTAAACATCTTGTCTTTACCACATTTAAAATTTAAATTTCAACAACTTTAAAACCATAATCCAACATGGTCTGCTCTGCTGAGGTACCAGCACAATTAGAGCAGGGGGGTCATAGTTTCCTTTAGTCCTTTATAAATAAACGATTTTATTTCAGATGTTTTACAATAGAGTTGGGAATAGGTGTCATCAAAGTTCTTTCAAAATCTGAATCCTCAGACCACTTCCCCTACTTGGCGAGAGTGAAGACTCCCGCGTCACTAAAAGTAGATGCCGCCGTCACCCTGCCTCCTCTGGGGTGTACCCAGGACCCCGCCTCCTCAGGGGGCGTGACCCTGGACCCTGACTCCCCGTGACACCCCTCCTAGTGACGTAACATCGGAGCCCCCGCCTCCCCTGGGGAATGAGCCTGGCCACCCTCGGTTCCGCGGAGTGACTCTGGACCCCACCTCTCCCATGTACATGACCCTGAACACCACCTACCCCGGGCGTGACCCTGGACCCCTCCTCGCCCAGGTCATGACTCCGGAACCAGACCAGGGTTTTCACCGCCTCAGGGAACCTGACCCGAAGCGGAAGCCCGCAGCCCGCCTCTTGAGGGGCGTGACCCAGGACCACTGGAAGGCCTGCTGGGCTGGGCGGAACCAATGGGAGCGCGGCCTCGTTTCCGGCGGGACTCCTGAGGAGAGACTCGGATCCGCTACTGACGGATACCCCTTGCGGCCCGCGTCCAGTCATGAAGTTTCGGGCCAAGATCGTGGACTCGGCCTGTCTGAACCACTTCGCGCGTGAGTGGGGACCGTGTTCGTGCCGGGCGGTGTGGGGAGAACAGCGGGGGACAGGGGACGGACTGGGAGGAGGCAGTGAGCGCGGCGGAGCCCCGCGGGGATGGGGAGGGTGAGTCTGCGGGAGGAGGGGGCGGGGATGAGAGGCCCGCGGCAGGACGGGGTCAGAGGTAGGGGCGTGGGCCTGCGGAAGGTGGGGTGCACGGGGACGAGGGCACCTGAAGATTGAGGGGAATTCCCCGGAGAAGGTTCGGGTTGGATGTCGGCGGGGACTGGGGCAGAGAGCGGTGCCAAGGACTGCCTCTAAAACTTAATGCAGACCGGTGGCTGTCCTTAGCGGGTGATGTCCCCAGCAGACAGCTTTACCTAGCGCAGATATCCCTTTCCCGTCCAGCCCCAGTGGTCCCACCTCCTGACTGTCCCTAACCTTGCTTTGGCCTCTGTGGTACAGCAACTGGTGGGCCACGAGTGCCTGTTTAGTGAGTGAATAACGCCCACTAGGCGCCAGCAGACCTCCCAGCCTCGGTTTCCTTATCCAACAGTCATGGTATGTGCTGCCTACCTGCAAGATTGTTGGGATTTGGGAGGCTGGCATGACTTCAGTGGTACCTATATAGTGCTTTCAAATGGGATATACCAGTGTAAACGGTTGTTTTTCCACTGGGAAATTGCACTGTGTTGAACTAGTTCTGGAAACTAAATTGGTCTGTGGGATATTTGATGTGCTTCTCAGTAATTCCTTACTTTAATCCCCTCCTACAGGAGTCAGTAACATGATAGCCAAGCTTGCCAAAACCTGCACTCTCCGCATTAGCCCTGATAAGCTGAACTTCATCTTTTCTGACAAGGTGGCCAGTGGAGGGGTGAGCATGTGGTGTGAGCTGGACCAGGTGAGCAGAAGCTCCCAGGAGGTTGCTAATTGCCCGAATGCCATTGGAAAGGGCACAGATGTCCCCTGCTTTATCTTCCTTTAGGAGAATTTCTTCAGCAAATTTCAGATGGAAGGTATCTCTGCAGAAAACAATGAAATTTACTTAGAGTTAACATCGGAAAATTTATCTCGAGCCTTGAAAACAGCCCCGAATTCCAGAGCCTTGAAAATCAAGCTGACTAACAAACACTTTCCCTGCCTCACAGTCTCCATAGAGCTGGTGAGTAGGAGGTGCTTCGGAAACTTCCCAGGAGTGGAAGTCGTCATAAGCCTAGGCTTTTAACAGTTGATGGAAGGTAGTTGGTTTTATTTAAAGTAAACTTTGCCCATAAATAGTTGTTTCCCCTGGTGTCAGTTCCTCTAATATTTAAACAGCTTTGTCACCCTATGATATGCAGCTGGGATGCTACCTTTCCTGTGCGATCACAGTTTTGCATCTTTCTTCTCTTATCTGCATTTGTCAGGTCCTCCATTTCTTTCACGGATATTGTCACCTTGTCTAGAAACTGCAGTTTCTGTCTGTTGTCACTTTTGACGTGTCTCCCCTGACAACCTGCTCTAACACCTATAAATGACCTCTCATTCTCTTGTGATATGTCTGTTTTCCTGCTGCTACCAGAACTTAATGCACACACTCCTCAGAGCACACCCTCCCCACAGGCTATCACTCTGTGGGGTGAAGTTCACAGGTCTTACCATGGGAGTCAGAGCCTTTCACATAGTGCCCAGCCTGTCTTGAGCCAAATCAAAAACTTCTTCCCTCACAGTGGTTGCCAGGAGGTGTCCTATTCTTGGCCAGGTCCCAGAGTTTGATGGCACTGGGGCTTCCGCTTGGACTCTACTTCTCATGTTTGAACTCCTACCTTAAGCCTAGTACTGCCTCTTCCTCCCACTTCCTGCATCCTTGCAGCCCCTCCTTTACAGGCGTGAACTTTGTGTTAGGTGTGAGTGTTGTGTTCAGTTTAAAGCTCTCAGTGGAAGAGGATTCCTCCACTTCATAACTTCTTCTCAACTCTTTGCAATCAGGCAGTCATTAGAGCCAACCAGAGTATTCCACATCAGTATTCATACCAATATGAGTTTGGTATCGTTCTTCAGTTGCTTAAGGAAGAGTGAGCTAGTAACATATAATGTTTTTCTATGTATACATGTGGGAGATTTTGGTCTGCTAATGTCTCACCGAAGCCCCTGGACATAGGTGAATACTATCTGCCTCCCAGCAGTGTTGATGCTGCAGTACGTAGTGTCCTGTGCAAAAGCAGTGGCCTCTTACCTCCTCCAACATAGCGAGTTTTTTCTGCCTCATGTCTTTACATGTGCTGTTCCGCCACTTGGGACACTGTCCCCCTTGTCCCCATCTTCTCATGGCTGGCTGTTCTGGTGCAGTCTGAAATGTCACCTCTCAGAGAAGCCTTTCCTGACCTCCCAGTCTAGGAGCCTCCCCTCACACTCACCTGGTCGCTGTTTCATTTTCCTCAACGTTGTAACAAGTGCCTGTATTATGTGCAGCTCATACAATTTCATGCCTTTGTTTTCTTGTTTATTGATCCACTGCACCACTGGGACACTGGGGACCTTGTCTTGCCACCACACTTCCAAATCCTAACAGGATGCAGAGCAGAACGGGCAGACCATAAATACTTGTTGAATGGACTTGGATAAATGAATTGAGAACATTCCACTTAGATTTGGTATCATCCGTATTTCTCCTTCAGTATTTTTGCTGCTTTTTTTAAATAGTGGCATTATAAAAATATTTTTTAATTCTTTTGGCAGCTCTCTGTGTCAAGCAGCAGTTGCATTGTGACACACGACATCCCCACAAAGGTTATTCCTAGAAAATTGTGGAAGGATTTACAAGAACCTACAGTCCCGGACCCTGACGTGAGTGATGGCCGGAGCCTGTTGCTCATCACATATTAAACGGCGTGATTTGGATTCTCTGATTTTAGTTACAGTCTATCATTGGGTTTTATTGGAAAGCTGCATAGTACCTCAAAAGAAAGTAATACTCATTTTTAAATGATATTCCAGGGAAAAATGAAAATATTTGCCTTTTGTTATTTGTAAATTGTCTAAATTTATTTTTAAAATGGGAAAAAAACAATTTGAAAACATCTTGAAACAGTGCTCTATGTAGTAGAAATTCCATACTCGACAGATAGGAGAAAGAATGTCTTGCTTACTATTAGCACTTAAACCACTAAAGAAGTTCTTTGGAGGACAGTTATTTCTATTGAGAGTGGTGCCAGTGTGGGTTTCCCTTGTCTTGTAAGGAGCAATGTCCAGGATGTGTGTAAGAGCTGAGAGGAGAGGCTACTTCCATCCTGCTGATGGAATCCCAGAGCCACCAGAAATAAAGGTGATGCCAAAGGGTCCCGTCCCTCTTGACCACAACTTACTGAAGAAGAATATTTACTTGACTTTTACTAGAAGGCACCTGCACATTGGGAAAAAGCCAGCACTGTGCCAAGCACTATTAGGAGCCAGTCTCAGCACCAATGCCTGGGCATGCTCGCAGTGGTCTTAGAGTAGGAAAGGCCCCTGAGTCTGGGCTGTGGCCCTCAGAGGAGGGCCTCTGCTGGTGCTGAGTCACAGGCCCCTTGGGTGTCTACAGGGGCATCTCAGCTGGACGGCTGCCGTCCTGGAATCAAAGAAGGCCCACAGGGATGTGGTTGCCAAGGTAACCTGAGGCGGCATGAATTACTGAAACTGTAAAATGTTTTTCTTTTTATATTTTTAGAAGAACGTTATTCGGGCAATTAAAAAACACAGGATTCCAGAGTTTTGAAGCATTCCAAACACGGGTAGTGAGCACCTGTTAGTTAATATTTTTAACACTTCTGATTTTTCTCATTGGTTTTGTAGGTTAGGATTTATTTACCAGTCTTGAAGACAATGAAGAATGTTGTGGAAAAAATGAAAAACATCAGCAATCACCTTGTAAGTTATAACTTCCTTAGCAAACAGTATTCCAAGTATTTTAGAAATGTTTGGTTTAGAAGTACCTGCATGTTCTGGGAGGAAACCTCATCTAGCAGAGGTGTGGGTGGCCTCACAGTCACTGAGAGGTGTCTGGGTGGCCAGGGCCCCCTCCCTGGGGCTGGCTCTGGGGACTGGCCTGTGTGGAGAACCTGCATTAACATGTGCCCTGAGAAACCTGTCTAGTACTTTTCAGCTCCCTTGTATGGGGGAGAGCTTTTGTGTTTGCCCTAATTCCTCTATTTCTCTTTATGGTTTATCAGGAATATAGTCTATAGTTCCAGCTTTTTTATATTCAGAACAGTACATTACATGTTTTATCTGCTAATGTGATTTTTTTGTGTGTTTCTTTATGAATCAGTGATACTGACAGTGATTTGAGTGTCCTTCTCTACTTGCTGCATGTCTCAGGGAGCCCAGGACTGAGTCCCCCAGAACCCACGCATCCTGCTCCACACCGTGCATGCAGGGCTCACTTTGGTTCTCCTGTGGCTCCTTTGATGATGATTCAGTTGTCAGGCTGGAAGCTTCCTCTGCAGATACTCCGGGGACTTCCAGAGAGGTTCAGAAAGGCCCAGGAGAGAAGAAGCAGGGCAGTTAATCCTAGGATCTGATTGTTCTTTCATCCCCGTGGAAATGAGTCAGCAAAGTAGCTTGACAGATAAAATCATCAGAGGCGTTTTTCTCTTCTCTGGAGTGTTTAGAAACAAAAATTGTGTGGAATGTCTACTGCCATCTGGAATACTAAGTGCAGAGTTATCGAATGTATGGAAAGTTAGGGTAGCCAAGTGCATAATAAGATCTACTTGGGTAACGAGAATTCTGTGTCTGAAGACTTCAGGTAGAGAATTGAGGAAGAAAAGAAGTGGGACTCAGCAAATTAAAAATCTCTCCTCTCCCATTGGAGATGCCCAAGCCATCCTTGATGAGACTCTTGGGCTTTCCTTAACTTCTTTTAATGACAGATATGGCCAATGAGGGTGGGTTGTGTGTGTGACTTGTGTGGGGAAGAGAAACAAGTACGGACAACCAGGAATCTGCACAGGAATCCTCAGGGTTCTTATCAAACCAAAAGGCAGGTGCTGATGGAGGTGGTCCGAGCTGGGATCTGAGGCTGAGTTCCTGATGAGCTCCCGGTGCTGATGCTCTGTCTCTGGACCACACTGTCGCAGGGCTTTGTGATAGCTGAGCTATGTCGTGCCTGATCTGTTCTCTCAGAGCATGGGACCAGACCAGTGGTTAAAGCAAGGGAGAGGCAGCATGATGTGGGGGCAAAGGTGAGTCCTCATAGCCACACAGACCTGGGCCTGCTCTGTGCAGCTGTGTGCGCCCTGGGGCCGCTGTTAGCTGGGAGGACATGCAGCTCTGACTGGGGCATTGCTACTCTCTGCAAGTTGAGAGGTGCATTCCACAAATGGTAGGCAATAATTACTAAGGCAGTCATCGAAAGAAGGAAGATCTCCATCAGAGCCTCAAGTGGAGTGTGTTGATGTGGGTAAAATACTCTGGGTAACACTCACAAAACAGATGCAGGACCAGTGTTCAGAGAATTAGTCATTTGTTAGGTTTTTTTGGAAGTTTTTATTGAGCACCACTGGGCACCGTACACTGGGCATGGTCGGGAGAAGTGGGACCTAACATTTGATGACAGGGATTTTAGGAATCAGAAGAAAGTGTAGGAGAGCATTTAAGCCTGACCTGAGTCTAGGATCACTACAGGCTGTCTTCTTGAATAAATCTTATTTATACAAAACCATTGTTTTTCTAAAGCAGTGAGAATTTACAGGTAGATATTGAGTGTGTGCTTGTGTGAAACAAATGGGCTCCATCTAAGCAGTCCCAGAGATTAGCAAGGAGGGTCTTCTGTATTTGATTTCAGTCAGGAGAGTGGAGAGTGAGCTTAGAAATATAATGGTATGTGTGCAGGTAGTTGGCAGCGAATAGTTCCCAAAGGTATGCCTGCCTGCTAGAGTATGCAGTGAGCACATGTGAGGGCTGCTTTTCTCCGTAACATCGAAGGCCTCAGAAATAAAAGCTCACTCAAGTTAAAAAATTCAGGTTTTGTTTTTAGAATGTAAAATACTCAGAATTCACCAGTTTAAGGAACAAGGAAGGAACGCTAAGTTAGTCACTAAGTACCCACTCCTTAGCTGCAGCTGAGCTGTTTGGAGCAGCCGCTGCCTGTCTCTGGGCCTGTCTCCTTGCTGCCCCTGTGGCTCCTGCCAGATGGGACAGCTGCCTTTATCTTTCCGGGGGCTAGGTGGCGGTCTTGTACTGTTGATTGAGCAACATGCTGCCTTGCAAACCACGGCATGAGCTTTCCTAAGGTCTGCCAGGCTTTAGAAATGGGCGTATACCCACATGGGAGGAAAGGGAAATCTTAAACCATGGAGGCGTAGGAATCTTCCTAGGAACTTCCTTTCTAGATTCTGTCTAGTTAAAAGAAGCGATCAGTTGGTGGTGGAGTGGAGCCCCTCTGATCATGGAGGAGGGAGAGGGGCTGGGGAGCAGGGGGTGGCAGTCACCAAGCTGAGCTGAACTGTGGGTGCCCTGTGCCAGCCATGTGATGCAGCAGTGTCTCCAGACTTTTCTGGATTTGGAAATCTCACTTCCCAACACCTGAGTTTGTTTTTTAAATAAAGGGTTATGTTCTCATTAAACTGTGAAGGCTTTGTGGTTCGATTAAATTTGTAGTTATAATGTGGTTTGGCCATTTATAACAATGAGGCAGTTGGTGAGTGCATGGATTTTCCAGCTCTCTTCCATTCTCCCCCATCTCTGATGGTTCCCAGCAGTTACACAGCAACCTGTCCCTCAACTGCCTCCCTTAGCTCAGGCTGGGCAGGGAGAGGTAAAGCCCCCCCTGCCTTTCCTAGCTGTTCCCAGACCTCAGGAGGGATTGCACTGGTTTTCTGTGTCCATCTGGCTCGGTCTGAAGCCTGTCCTGGGCCTTTGTCTTCCAGTGGGGAATGTTGCTGGCTGGAATGCAGCTCTCTGAGTCTCTCTGACCTGTGAGGAGTGGGGATGTGGTAGTGGGGAGGGGCTCGGGTTGCCACAGGGACTCTTCGTGTGCTGGGAGGTCCGGCCGTTTGGCTGGCTGGCTGGGTGACTGCAGTGCGCGGTGTGGGACCTTGCCCTTGTCCTTGTCTGCCCCAGTGTGGGGGTGGGTCCCCCTGGGGCAGCTGACCCAGCCTCGCCTGGCCCGCTGACTGCTGCTGGTCCCCTCCCCAGGCTCCCTCCTTCCCTCCTGGCACCACTTTCCACTAGGCCCTTCCTGCCTCCCCATCTCAGTCTGGCAGCTACCATTTTAGTCTTTCTGTCTCACTTCACTCACTGTGCTCTGTTCGGCCCTTGCTCTTGTCCTCCTTGTAGCCTAGCTCCTGTTCCTGAAGTTGCCTTTGTATTCCTAGCTGTCCCCTGAGCCATTGGGCTCTACTCAGACCTGAGTGCAGCTCCTCCTCCCCATCCCAGAGCTCCTGGCTCCTGTGGGCCCTTCTCCAGGCTCCGCCCGGCAGGGCATCCAGGTCAGCCTGTGCGTCTGCTCTGCGCAGTACCCCATATCTAAGTGCTCCACTGGCCTACGTTATTCCCTTTCCAGATTACTTGGTTGGGGTTTGACGTGGTCCTTGGAGGACTCCTCTTTTGGGACTTCATTTTGGGTGAGAGGGGACTGGGGGGTTTCCCACCTCATGCTCCCGGCTCTCTTGTTTTGTGACCACAGCACAGGGCAGCCCACGGGCTCTCCCACAGCATCTTCTGCCCCTCCGGAGACCTGGCCATTCTCCTCCCTCTTGGAACCAGGGCCTCTGGCCCCCTACCCCCAGCAGCTGCTCCCAGCGTGGCTTGTCCCCAGGCCCCAACCCTACCCCGTCTCTGGGCAGAGTCTTCCAGTCCCACTGTTTTGTGGGTCTCCACCCTGATGGGACCCACTGGGGTCCTGGTCCTCAGGCTGTCTTCTTGCTGTTGCTGGTGCCTTGTGGGTCTTGGTGCTTTTGGAAGTATTGAGGGGTTTTGTGGGGCCACTTTGTTACCTGGTTTGGTGGAAGCTGATATCCATATTTTTTTCCTTTTACTCTCCTTTTCTTTTTTAAGTCTTTAAAATACTTAATTTGCAGATTATTGAAGCAAACCTAAATGGACAATTGAACTTGAAAATAGAAACTGAATTAGTGTGTGTTACAACTCATTTTAAAGATCTGGGAAATCCTCCAATAGGTAAGATTTCTGGTGGGTTGTGTTTTGCTTTTGGTAAGTTGTTATAGGTGACACATCTTACTGAGCTCTCTAAATGGAAGGATGTTGAGATTGGGTTGGCTATGTTTTCATACTTGGGGAGAGAACAGAGGGCTGAGGGGGTTGTTCTCTCTACAGTGGAGTGGGCAGGCCAGCCACCTCCTGCCACTAAGGAGCTGATGGATTAGCACTGGGCCTGGGGATCAGGCCAGCTGATCTCCAAGTGCTTGATTCTGCCCCCCAAGATTTTGCTTCCTCACCTGGAGTGGGGTCCTAAATGTAGACGACATTTCTTATTTTCTCCTACGTTAAATCTCTTTAATACTTAGGGAATTAGCAAATGCAGACTTGTCTCAAGTGATCAAAGTTTTCATCTCATCCACAGTGATAAGGACTGTGGAACTGATTCAGCAGCTGTGAACAAAAAGGTGGTTGACCAGATTGGATCCAGGGGTTAGTTGTGTCTGCCAAGCTCACACAGTGGGCAAACAGTGGGGTGCTCGGTCGGGGAGCAAGGCAAAGGACCCAGCAAGTGTTGGTTGTCTTACGATGTAAGAGCCATTGCAGCCCCACACATGCTCTGAAACAGATACATCAGGTCCCTGGCACTTCCAGAATTAAAATGGGTTACTGCAGGTTTGCTATGAAGACACTTGTAGTATAGCATTGCAAGGGGTTTACTTTATAGTGAAGGGCACACTGTTCCAGCTAAGGGAAATCCAGATGATTAAGGCTTAGGTAACTGTGTGAAATGACTTATTTTGAAGTAACTTATTGTTACTTGTTTTTTATTTTAATAAATAACAATTAGGGTCTTACTTCTGAGACTTTTCCAGAGTGGAAAGGACATTTTCTTTTTTTCACTCCACTTTTGAATGAGCTCCATATGTTTCAAATCCTAACTATGTGAAGAGTGTGAGTAGGTATGGCTTTTTTTGACTCACAGGGCTTGACTGAGTCGTATTTTAGATCCTAGCACATGAAGACTTCCTGGAAATTAGCATGGTGTTTTAAAGAGTCAGGACGTTAATGCTTTCTTAATGCATGACTTAAAGCATTGATGTCTTGCAGGAGTTCTAGAGCTTGCTGAAAGGAGTGGTAATGTGAATCGTTTATTTACATAAATAATGCTTGTACTGCTTTTGGGTTCCCTGTTACATCCCAGTATGTTCATGTCATTTTAGCCTCTGAAAACACTTCTCAAGATAGAAACCCAGACGAAATGGTGGAAGTGCACATAGATACCCGGAAGCTCCTGCAGCTCCTTGCTGGACAACAAGTGAACCCTGTCAAGGCTGTGTGCAGTGAGTTGCCTTTGATTCACTTCACAGTTTAAATACTTAGATGGACTGTAGCCTTTACAAGGTGCGTGCAGTCTCCTGTGTGCCAGCACAGCTCAGCCTGTGGACTCCAGCACGTAGGGCAGTCAGGCATGTGGATTTTCCTGGATTCAGAAGTGCCTGGAGGTGAGCAGGGAACAGGTGGGGCACTGGAGGCCCATGGCCTCACCAGCTGGCACAGGTTTGGTGCCTAGCCTGACATCACACATGTGGGTCTGCACCCCAAGGGAGGCTTCGGGAGAACGTGCTGCTGACCGGCTGGGTCCTGCCGTGTTAACCTGGCCACTGCATGTGGAGTCCCTGACTCCATTCAGCTTAGACTTAAGTCCCATGATGATTCCTGTGAGTCTGCTTCCCACCAGATGCCCTGTCCCATCCCCCAACCTCTGCCAGTGCCGTCAGCCTCCAGCTTTCCCACGAGCGACTGCAATCCCTGCCGATGACAATGGGAATGTGCTTCCCCTCACCTTGGGGGCCAGACGTTGAATCCCAGTGTCAGCAGGCTCAGCAGTGTCAGATTCTGCTTCTGGCTTCTTCCAGTTCCCAGGGCTCCTGGCCTTCCTTGGCGGGGGCTGCATGGGCCCAGTCTCTGCCTGTCTCTGTGGCCTCTTCCCCTGGGCATCCCTGATAAGGAGATTCGCCCCTGGGTTTAGAGCTATTGGGAAATCCAGAATCCATCTCCAGATCCCTAGTTGTGTCTGAAGGGACCCTTTTTCCAGACCCGAGTCACACCCACAGGTTCTGGTGGCTTGGCCATGGAGGCAGCTTTCCGGGGGTCACCCTTTTGTGAGGGTCCGCCCATCACTGTGACGACATGTTCTCCAGGAAATAACACTCCATCCTTCTCTGCTGATAAGCCTGCCTTTCTGTTTCAAAGACTGACTTCCCATCAGTTCACTCCGCCAAAAGCCGGGTGACCCACAGAGGGACATCTCCCCGCCCCATGTGTGATGTGTGACAGGGTGGCTGGTGGGAAGCAGGGGCTGTAGCCTGGGGCCCATGTCCCCTATCCCGTCCCCGAGCAGCACCTCACTGACACCTCTACCCAGGCCTGCACATCCCCTAAAAGCAGTGTGGCACAGAGTAGAATATTACCTTTTTTTTCCTTCCTGCTGAGCAATTGAATGTCTCATAGGCTTTCCCCAACATTTTTCTTTTCATAGGGATGTGGACTTGGGAGGCGATTTTTGGTAGGGAGAGATCCTTATTTCTAGTTTTTCAGTTTCTGTCGGAATAAGTTCCTTATTGGTAGGGGTAGCATTTTCAACCTGTTTCTTTTTTCTGCTCTAGCCTTAAAAGAGCATATGGAAAATACTCCTTTGCTATTTTGCTGATAAATGAATTTGAGAGTTCCTCAAAAACTAAAAATTTCAAGATTTAAAAAAATGTTTTGTTTCGCCTTCTTTCCGAAAAGAAGTCAGGCGGCTTCCACTAAAGGAATATGTATATGTAGTATAAGAAGACACAGGACAAAACACCTGAAAAATAAAAGTGATTGGATTGGAACCTTAAGATCACATGTAAAGGACGGGGCTGGCATACGTACATGCCTTAAATTCCAAGAAGCTACTAGCCATGGACCACACAATTTGTTTCTGAGCATCTCAGTGCCCAAATAGGGTGGGGTGATGGGTAGAAGTGGGGAGGACCCAAATTCACAGCAACCACAGTGTTAGAAAACAAACATTACAGGTGTGGGAGCAGCTGCTTGGGGTACAGCCCCTGATCCCTTCTGCCACACTCTCGGTGATCAAGTGTAAGTTTTCCTAACACCCTTCCAGGAGGTCCCTCCCTGCAAGCTATGCAGGGCCGGCAAAGCCTCGGGAATATGCTTTAGCATGTTCCTAGCATTCGGTCAGGCTGCACCATGTACATCCGAGATGTCATCATCTCCAAAAAAACTCCTGATGAAACACCTATGACTCCACCCTGACGATATCCAGAAGGGAGGGGACCCGTTTGCATCTGCTGTCCACTGAGCAGGTGGGGAGTTGGCAGCTTCCTGAGAAGTGGAGTTCAGTGAAAGGCAAAAAGTGGCAGGGGCAGAATTTGTTTGTTTGTGGTTGTTTTATGCTTTAGAACATGGCTCCAGTGATATGAGCTGGGACAGATTCCATGCGAGTGTTGACAATGCCTCATGTGGCCATAATATTTTTTCCCTTAACAAAACTCCCACAAGATATCCACTATTAAGCCATATAATTTCCAGATGAATCCAAGGTGTAATGGTTGCAGACAGTACTCCTGGGTAAGTAATTAAGCTTGCTGCTTTATACAGGGTTTTAGATAGAAACCCTTAAATGTTTAGAGCAAGTATTTTGTGATCACTTGTCTTAAGCTCCTCACTGTGACAGTGATTAGAATGGTCGCTGACACTGTACAGTGTGTAACTGTAAATCTGAGGAGCAAATTGTTCGAACTGGGCCATCTCGGCAAAGTCTGGGTTTGAATTCTGGCTCCAGGATTTTACATCCATGCTGCCTTAGGCACACACACTAATTTCCTTAATTGCTCCAGCTTCCTAATCTATAAATGGATTGAGTAATACTCTTACTAAAGGATCATTTTGAGGATAAAGTGAAATATGTATTTAATGGGCTCACAGTCACTTCTGGTACATTATCACCCTGTTCTCCGCTGGGGGAGACTGGGGCGCCATCACCCAATTGAGAAACTCCACTTGACAAGACACACTGGAATTCAGTAGCTGCTGGGTGAGCTGGAAGCAGGATTTCAGAGGGAAATTTAAGGCAAACAGGAAATCTGAGGGAAAAGGGCATGAAGTCAGGTCCTAGGTCCCTACACTATTTCTATTAGATATTCACATGCAAAACAAAGATAACGTATTACAAGTTGAACTCACCATGTAGCATATTAAAAAAAGATGACATACAGAATGATTTAACAAAAACATCACCTGGTAATTATAAAGCCTTGAACCATATTCTGCAATTGCAGCATAAAATTGTCTGGATTTCTGAGGAGATTCTGTTTCTTTAAGCCACAGGTGATTTAGAAGTCCTGTTCAAGAAAACACCAACTCTGATTAGAGAGTTTATCTGGAAACACCTTTAAGACATGTGTTAGTAGGAATTTCTCTCAGCATAGAGGATATATACACTTTTAAACGAGGTATCAGATCCTTGGGTGACAATACGGAAAACGGCAGCATGGGATGGGAGGGTTGCTCAAAAAATTAGTCCTCCATTGAAATAACCATAGGCTGGCAATGACTAATGGAATCAACTTTTTTTGAGTTAGTGAAACCTAATCCCAAACTTATAGCAACCTGGGGACTGAAAAAAGAGCAAATTATTTTTGCTGAAAGACACTGTGGGGTTTTTGCTCACCTGTCTGCCATCTTCCATTCCCAGCATGGTGGCAGTGGCTGGGGGGATGGCAGCCTATATTCCTAGCGCAGCATAGCTGGTGTGAAGGGGCTAATGCAGACCCTGTTCTTAAGCTACTATGACTGGGCATTTTGACCTGCCAGTGTCCCCTGACTAGCTGGTGCAGAGGCTGACCTTTGTTTATCCCACTCCCTTGGACAAGAATGGTTTTCTAGGAGGCTGTAATGTCTGTGAAATATTTAAAGACATAAACCAGCTATACCCACCTGAGAAAGCACAGTGAATGGGGCAAGTGGCAGACAGACTCAAAGGCATGAGAAGGGGAAGGTAAGGGATGAAGTGTCCTGTGGGAGTAGGGCTTGGAAGGGAAAGGGGAATGCAGTGTGCATGCCCAGGACTGGTGGCATGCTTGGAAAGACCCTAGAAAGAACAGGTTTTCAACTTGAGTGGATCTGGGGTTCCTGAGCTAGCAGGAGGTGATGATAAAGCAGAGTTGTTGGTGCCCCAGCTCAGCCTGGAAAGAGTGCTCCAGCTTAAAGCCAAGCAGTGAAGACTGGGAGAAGGGTTCTCATTCTCTCTCTCTTTCTCTCATTGACTCCCGGGAAATGTCTGTCAGGTCACTGGTTGACAACTGAGATATCAGAACATTGATAATCACTAAAAAAATGACTGCAGCACCCAAAAACAATCCCTGGGAAAGGGGAAAATCTGATTTCCAGAGTTACCATATTATAATATTGAAATACCTAGTTTCCAACACAAAATAACATGGCAAGAATGAAAGAGGAAAGTACAGACCATTAAAGGAAAGAAGATTTGACTGAAACTATCCCTGAGGAAGCCCAAACTTTGGACTTACTAGACAAAAACCTTACATCAGCTGTTTTGAATATGCTCAAAAATTAAAGGAAACCATAGACAAATAACTAAAGGAAACCAAGGAAATGATATGTGAGTAAAACAAAAATATCAAGAAAAAATTATTAAAGGAATCAAATATAAATTCTGGAGATGGAAAGTACAATAACTGAAATGGAAAATTCACTAGCAGGACTTGACAGCAGATTTGAGCAGGCAGAAGAAAGACTCAATGAACTCAAGGATAGGACAGTTGAAATTGAGTTGAGGAGGACAAACCGAAAGAAAAAAAATGAATTAAAAAAGGCAAACAGCCTGAGAGACCTATGTAGGACAACATCAAACATACCAACACACACATTTTGGGGTTCCCAGAGAAGAGAGAAAAAGGGGCAGAAAAAATATCTGAAGAAATAATAGCTGAAAACTTCCCATTTAATGAAAAGTGTAAATCTACACGTCCAAGAAACTCGACAAACTGTAACTTGGATAAACTCAGACTTACACCAAGACACACTATTGTCAGTTAAAAGCCAAAGACAGAGAATCCTGAAAGCAACAAGAGAAATTCTAGTTGTCATGTACAAGGAATCTTCAACAAGATTATCATCACATATCTCATCAGAACCCACAGAAGCCAGAAAGCAGTAGGATAATATATTTAATATATGCTGAAAGGGGAAAAAACCCCTGCCAACCAAGAAATCTATATCCAGCAAAACCTTCTTTCCAAATGAGGAAGTCAGGACATTCCCAGATAAACAAAGTCCAAAGGAATTATTGTGAAGATACTTGCCCTACAAGAAATTCTACAGGGAGTTCTTCAGGCTGAAGTAAAAGGACACTAGAGAGTAAATGTCATATGTAGAAATCTGTATCTCTAGTAAAGGTAACTACATAAATAAATAAGCCACTATTACTGTATTTTTACTTAGAATTTATATTTTTAAATTTCCTACATGATTAGAAAGATAAATGCATAAAAATAATTATAGATCTGTATTAATGGATACACAGTGAATAAAGATGTGGATTTTTGCAACAAAAAACATAAAGATGGGAGGAAGGGACAGAGCTGTAGAGGAGCAGAGTATTTACATGCTGTTGAAGCTAGTATCAATTCAAGCTATACTTTCATGAATTTAGAGTGTTAGATGTAATCTCCACGGTAACCATTAAGAAAATATCTAAATCATGCACAAAATGAAATGAGAAGATAATCAAAACTACTAGTATCCTACAAAAAATCAGTTAAACACAAAAGGTGGTAATGGATGAAATGAGGGGAAAAAAGGGATAATATACAGAGAAAAAATAATAATAAATAGGAAAACAGCTGAAGTAAGTCCTTCCTTATCAGTGATTAGATGCAAATGGTTAAACTCTCCAATCAAGAGTTAGAGTGGAAGGATGGATTAAAAAATATGATCCAACTATTTGTCACTTACAAGAGACTCACTTTACAACCAAAATGGAAAACTATAAAACACTGATGAAAGAAATTAAGGGAGATCTAAATAAATGGAAAGACAACCCATGTTCAAGGATTGGAACACTTACTGTTGATAAGATGGCAATATGATTTGAAACTATCTATAGATTCAAAGCAGTCCCTGTCAGAATCCCAACAATGTGGCACTGGCACGAAGACAGACATATAGACCAATGGGATCAAACTGCAAATCCAAACATAAACCCATACACCTATGGCTAATTGATTTTTTGGCAAGGGTGCCAAGACCATTCAGTGGGGAAAATATGGTCTTTTCAACAAATGATACTGAGACAACTGGATAGCCATTTGCTAAAAAATGAAGTTAGATCCCTACCTCACACTATATACCAAAATTAACTCAAAATGGATCAATGACCTAAATATAAAATTGAAAATAATAAAACTCTCAGAAAAAAATACAAGTAAATCTTCATGACCTAGAATTTAGCAATGAATCTTAGATATGACACCATCAAAATTAGAACTTTTGTGCATCAAAGAACATTATTTTAAAAAGTGAAATGAAACCTACCAAATGAAAGAAATACTGGTAAATCATATATTTGAGAAAGGTCTATTATCCAGAACTTATAAAGGACACTTTGTAACAAGAAAAAGACAAAGAACCCAATCAAAAAACAGGTAAAGGACTTGAACAGACATTTCACCCAAGAAGATATGTGAATGGCAAACAAACACACGAAGAGTCTTTAGGGAAATGCAAATCAAAAACACAGTGAGATACTACTTCATATCTACCAGGATGGCTACAATCCACACAATGGAGAATAACAAATGTTGATGAAGATGTGGAGAAACCAGGACTGTCATACACCACTGGTGGGAATGTGAAATGGTGCCGCTGCTGTGGAAAAGTTTGGCTGTTCCTCTCTAGCAATTTAGACCCCAAAGATTTAGAAATAGGTATATTCAAACCAGTACATGTGCACATGTTCATAACAGCGCTATTCATAACAGTCAACAGGTGGAAACAGTCAATGCCCATTGATAGTTGAATGGATAAACAAACTGTGACCTAGCCACACACTGGAATATTACTCAGCCACTAAAAGGAATGAAGCATATATACCTACAACATGGATGAACCTCAAAAACATTAGTGAAAAGAAGCCAGACAAAAAGGGTCACGTGTTCTATGATTCTGTTTAAATGACATATTCAGAACATATAAATCCAGAGACAGAAAGCAGATTGGTAGTGCCCAGGGGCTGGAGGAAGGGAATGGGGAGCACCTGTATTATGGCCAGTGGACTTCCTTTTGGGGAGATGAAAATGTTCAGCAATTAGAAATGGCAGGATATTTTCACGACATTGTAGACGCGCTAAATTCCACCAAATGGTTCACTTTAAAATGGTTAATTGTATATTATGTGGATTTCACCTCAGTTTAAAAAAAAGGCTGAGTCCAATTTAATTCTTGCACCTCAGTAGTGCCTCAAATGGATGTGGCACATTTGTGTGTGGGCAAGTTGGCAAGCTCACAGTGGGGAAGCTCAAAGAGGTGGTTTGCATCCACCATGAAGATGCAGATATTTTGATCTCAAAAGAAGTCAAAGGAATATGGGTACACTTCCCAGTGTGAGCAAAATTCTGAGCACAGAGTTCTGCGACTCCCAAGCTAGTTCCTGTGCTCCTGACAGCCTGGCTATGCAGGCAGCGGGGGGACTAAGAAGAGCAGGCTTGAATCCATGCATACGGGTCAGGGGTCTGCCCTGGGACAATTTCATCCACAGAGGCAGCAGCAAGGTAGAGGGGACCAGCTGAGGGTAATGGCCCAAGGTCAGCAGAGATGAAGACGAGACAGCCCGGCAGTGTGTGCAGTTCTCAGTAGAAAGCGGTATATTCAGGGTTTAATGTGGAGGTCTGCTAAGGTGCGGTGGGCAGGCCAGGCCCACTAAGATGCAGCCGACAGAAGGAGGAGCAGCCCTCCAGCAATGCAGGGGCAGGGACAGGGTTAGGAGAAACTGAGGTCCGGGTTTCCACATGCAACATAAGAAGATAGCGCCGAGAATACTGCCATGCTATAAAATAGCATTTCATGACAATAACTGGGACAAAACTTTGATTTTAATTGACACTCTAGGCTCTGCATTGCCCCTATATTAAGGAGCAGTTTTCCAGCGTACTGGGGGTTGTGATGGCAGTTAGAAATCAGCAAACTGCAAGTTCATCAATTTCTTCAAGAATCCAGTGATGAATAAGTGTCTGGTTGTCTGCATCACCAAAGCTGAACCAACCCAGATTTAGAAAAGGTCATTTTGCAAGGTGTTTACAATAAAAAAGGTCATAAGGATTTTTGGCTTCAAAGCAACTTCTGAGACTTTAAATCAGGATTCTTAGAGAAGAAGGCACTTTCTAAATTTCCAATGGAAAAGCCTGTATTATTTTTATAGTTAGAAATAAATGACAAGAGAAAGAACGCTTCAAGAACATGTGGCCCCTGGCAGTGCCCTCTGTGACGTTTATTTACAAATCTGAGCCATTTACAATCCCTTTCACCAAAAAAAACATTCTGTCACACGGCTTTAAGGATCATGACTTAGTAAGACTTACCTGTAAGGAACAAAGTCGATATAAACACTGTGGGAAGGATAATCTTCCATGATAGAGTTAACCTAAAAAGAACAACAACAAAAAAAGAATTTAACCACTCATCACCGTTAACCTTTAATGTGAACTTTAGCCACTACAATCAAGTCAACAAATGTGCTCATTCTAGGCTGAGCCTGTGAATTAATTCCTAATCATTGTCTTTGGAGTTGAGAGAAATCGTTCTTTGTATGTGGACTCCTGTCCGTTGCCGTGACACATGGTGTGCTACTCTGCTATTTGTTATATGCCTGGTGCATCCATGTACCTGTTTATAAGTCTACAGATGCTTATAAAGAAGAATACAAGGAGGTTATTCTTGCCATCTGGGTGTAGAGCGAGCTAAAAAGAAAGAAAACTTGAGAGTCTGATTTTTCAGAAATTAGGTATTAAGGTAAAGAACTGTGAAACAAAAGAACTATGTCAATTAACTATCTAATGAAGTTTTTTAAAGTAATCACAGCCCTTTCCCTACTTTTTGTTGCAATAAACCTATATACAGAAAAGGACACAAGTCATAATGCACAGCTATGGACCTTCAAATGAGCCCTCCTGTGAGACCTCAGCCAGAACAGGAGAAAGAGCAGCCATGGCTCATCAGCAGCCCTTGTGGGGTCCCTTCAGACCCTGCACTTGCTACTCCCATAGGTCACCTCCGTCCTGACCTCTGACCTCATTGGATAGGCCTGCCTGGTCTTGCGGCTGCTTTGCTCAGCATGCCTGTGAGTTAACCCGCACTCTGATGCTGTGTGGTTGCGTCTCGTCCTTCTCTCTGTGAGTGCACACGGGGTATCCATCCTAAAGCCCATGGACCCTGGGCTGTGATACACGATGCAGCTATCGATACCCTTACAAACCAGGCTGCTACAGACCTTCTTGTCTTTGATGACCTCTCGTGCGTGTGACATTGAACTGTGGTGCCAGAGGGGCTTGCTGGGTCACAGCATATGTGCACACACAGCCTCAGTAGGTTCTGCCACTTTTACAAAGTGGTTACAGTTATAATCTTTTCATACCCAACTCTCTAAGGGAGAAGGAAAAAGAAAAAAAGGAAAGCCTAAAATAGGCTGATCAAGCTGAGACAAGAAGGCCAGGAGTTCTGGACAAAGTATTCTAGGCTGGCAAACTAAACATTTCTACTTGAAATGTGAACACGCAGATAAAGGTGGGTCCTTCACTAGTTACAAGCAGTGAAAGGATGTAGTGAAGCTCTGGGCCCCAGTTCAGGAAGGGGGGTCCTGCACCGCACTTCAGCAATTTGGGCTTGGGTTTTTGACCCCGTGGTTGTGAACTAGTCTCCATCCACTAAAGGCTTGGATCCCTGCTCCAAGTCTATGAAGAATGGCTGAGCAAGGGACCTTTAGTCTGGAAGCTCCTTCATTTAGCATTTAGACATGTGCATGGCCTTACATTTTGCTCTTTCTTTATGTGCAGGTGACAGGAAACACAGAAACGCATTGGCTGTATTAATTTTTTTCAGCTAGTTGACCAAATAATGTACAGATTTACTCTCTCAGGGAGGTTTTCTGAGCTGACTGTTGGGGGGAGGGGCCAGTAGCCCTACAGCTGTGCCATCAGTTCAAATGCCACAGGGAGCCTCTAGAGACTTAGAAGGAGCCCCACCTCCCACCCCCTTTCCAGCCTCCTGCCCAGGCCATTCCCCTGTTACAGTATCTTTGAGCAGCTTATTGGCCATGGGGGTGGGGGTGGGGGGAGGGTGACACTGTGCCAAAGCAGCAAAGTAGGGTTTCTCAACTCTTTTTCCTCCAGGGAAGTGCATCTTAAACCACCACTCTCTTTAAATGTTATTTATTGATCACTGGCAGGGGGTGGGGAGGGTCCCTGTCTAAAGAGAGTTATTCAAAGTCACTTACAATCCAGGACAGCCCAGACTGAATTAAATGAAAATTGTCACGTTTCCACATTCAGCAGAGATTAACAAAGGTTTTCTGGTGAAATCCTGGCTGGCAGGCTGTTTTGCAAAGCCCCTTCTATGCCTTCACCCAGCCTGGGAGATGCTGCATCTGCAAGGAGCATGCTTGGCTTTTGTGCATTGATTTCTAAATGCTGTCTTCTGGCCCAATAACCTGGCAGCACGCCTTTTATTTTTACTGACAGCTTTGTTTCTGTGCAAGCACCTCACTGTTACCATAGGTGCTTAATTGGTTACTTTCTAGTGGCTATCCCAGCAGGCAGTGCAAAGGCGGCAAGGTGGGCGGGGCGTGGGGTGTGGGGTGTGGGTTGGCCCACCCAAGCCGGCAGGGCTTCCCTGCTGCCTCCCCAAAGGCAATTCCACACGGGCTCTGATTGGAGAGAGCAGTTATTAGCGCAACCCAAGTGCCCACTGACAGACTCTGTAGTCCTGTCTCACCCAAGGATGCATAAAGGCCACTCTGCGTCTGCAGTCCTAAACCAGAGTGCTAAGTGCTACAACCCACAGACCCTGGATGAGCCGGGTGGAAAAGATCATCCGTCAGGTTGTAAGTGAACAGAGTAGCCTCATGGCTGCTGCTGTACAGAGCTCACCCTTTTGAAACGATGTTTTCTTTTCCTAATCCTTGTCCCCAGTCTGCTGTAATTCATCGAAGTACCCCTGACATAGAAAGAAGACGCCATGACACAGAACATACTGTAATCAAGAGAAACCTTCAGAGGACATGACTGGAAATGATTTTCTCTAAACAGGAGAAAACTTTTCATTGGATTATTTTCCAAGTAAACGGAGCATGTACGACATATGCCATGTACAATCATATGGAGCTCATTCTGCAGAGTTACGTACCTGCGGGAACGAGGGTTTTCGTGCTCTGAGAGCACAACGTTAGTATTGTCGCCACAGTTGGCTTCTTCAAGACTTCTAAAGGACACGCTGCCTCCTCTGGACTTTGGCCTTCTGCCCATTTTCCCCCACAAGATAACAAAGAGCTGGGAGAAGGAAGAATACCATTCGTTTTCTCTCTTCTATTTTATGGAAAACATGACACTATATATAGTGGGTTTTGTTTTTGTCTTTCGGGTTCCTCACAGGTGTTTCTCCTTAGAAGGGGAAACTGTGAGTGAGCAAATCCTGAAATGCCTCAGACTCTTCTGTTACATCAGCCTTCTATGACACCTCACAATGGCATACACTAGACATTCTACAAAGTATGAAGGATGAAAAAATAAGACATATTACTCTCAAGCCCAATAGAGTCAAGCTGAAGAGCTTCAAAACTAAACAGAAAACCTCAAAACCATAAGAGGAGAAAGACCACATCGCCAAACAAACAAACAAACAAATAACAATAATCAAAACCCCAAAAGGAGTGAAGAATAGGCAGAATTCTCATCAGCAACAATCAACTGCCAAACACCATGGAGTAGTATCTCCAAAGGGCTGAGAGAAAAATAACTCAGCCAGCCAGGGACTTATGCTCCAAATCTATGTGCTTATCCAGCAATTCCATTTCTAGGTGTGAGTCCTAGGGAAGCCCTGGTGGAGAGCACGAGGCATGTACAAGGACAGGCCATATACTTTACACTTTCAGTGGTGTACGTGCAGCCACCTCTCCACGGGCACCATATCCTCCTGTGTGTATGTTTAAAAGCTTTCTTACAATGTCTTCCAAGCATACCGGAAGATGCAAAGGTCCCCGGTATCCACTACTCTACTGTAACAAATCAAGGTGTTGCTGTGTTTGCTTCACTATTTTAAAAAAAATAAAATACCACAAATACATGGAAGACCCCAAAACAGCATTCCCCAACGTGACTTTTTTCTTTCCCACCCATAATTGCAATCTGAAAATCGGTATCTGTAATTCTTGTGAGTTCTTGATATTTTACCACATAAGTATGCCTCCGCAAGTAATGTGATCGTGTTCATGCTTCCAACTTAAAGGATCCTCTTAGTCTGCTCACATTACCTGTCTTGAGGCATCATAACTCCAGTTCACCTGCTTTAACTGCCGTATAATATTTTGTTATATACATGGCACAATTTCATTTACCTATTCTTGTATGGTTGTATATTTTGATTGTTTCTAGTCAGAGATTCAAATAATGCTCACAGCCTGTCCTCATTCATGCACACCACCAGGGCTTCCCCGGCCTCACACCTAGAAATGGAATTGCTGGATAAGCACATAGATTTGGAGCATAAGTCCTTGGCTGGCTGAGTTATTTTTCTCTCAGCCCTTTGGAGATACTACTCCATGGTGTTTGGCAGTTGATTGTTGCTGATGAGAATTCTGCCTACTCTTTATGCTTTCTCTTTCTTTCTTTTCTTTAGTGATTTGGTCTTTTTCCTCCTGTGGTTTTTAAGATTTTGTTTATTTTTGAAGTTCTTCAGCTTCTCCAATGTATCCAAGAGTGATGTTAGTTCTATTTTTTTCCTCCTGTATACAGATACTTTGTACTTTCAATTTGAGTGGTCATGGATTCCTTTGATTTTGGAGTATTCTTCAGCTGTCACCTATTCAAGGACTGCTTCCCTGCCATTGCCTCTACATCCTTAGGACAGCCCGTCTGTGGACATTTGTGAATTCCTATTCATCTCCTCCATGGAGCTCAATGACCCTTCAGATTTGTTTCTTTTTTTCCTCTCCTTTTACTCTATGCTGGTTCCAGGGAAAATTCCTAAGTGCTATTTTACAATTCACTAATTAGCTCTTTAACTCTGAAGTCTAGCTCTATCCTAAGTAATCCCAGGCTTTCTACTTTTTTACCTAGTGGTCTAAAATTCAAAAGATAGAAGACAATACATGGCAAAGTTCTGCCTCACTGCTACCTTCTATGTTCTAGTGATCGGTTCTCTTCCCTTCTAGCATCCATGTTACCATTTCCTTCTCTTTTCTTTCAAAGATATGATATGTGCATACAAACATATTTGTGTAGAAATATTCATCTGTATATATATATATATATATATGCATATACACACACACACACATTCATATGTGTATATTTACCTCTTCACATTGTTTAAAGTGAATACTATAAACTGCGTTCTACATCTTATTTTTTTTCACTTAAAAATATATCTTGGCAGTCTTTCTCATACACTTTGAGATGATCTTCCTCAGGTTTTCATGGCTGCACAGTGTTTCACTGTATAAACGTGTCATAATTTGTTTAACCTGTTCCATACTGATGATAATTTTGATCTTGGAAACAATGCCCAATAATAACTGAGAGCTTAAGGCATCCTGCATGTGTAAAAGATGGAACTGCTGGGTAAAGGGTCTGTGTCATTTTGATTAGTGCCGCCCTGTTCCTCTGCAGAAACTCTACCAGTTTAACTTTCCACCAGGAATTTATGAGATTTTGCTCCTGTCCTCAACACCATGTGTTATCAAACTTTTTATCTTTGCTAAGCAAATAGATTTTTAAGAATTTATCTCAGGATGGTGTCCTTTGGCAGTCTAATGAGTTAGTTTGAGCTGCTGCTTTTCACAAGTCGAGGACCCCTGTTGTCCTGGGTTCTGCTTTTTTGTCTACCTGTATTTGATTTCTCCCTTCTCTTGCTAGAAAATTTCTTTTTTTGACTTGATATCATCTTTTACTTTTTCTTTAAGTGTTGGGTACCTATTTTTAAACTTTTCAGACTGCTGGACTAAAAATAAAATCCGTTTGGGGACCATTCATTTCCTGATGACTCACTGTCTCCTCGTGACTGGCTTCCACGGTGGGTTAGGGTTTTGGATGGCAGACTTATTTTGAGTGGGGAGCTTCCTGCTTTCCCTCCCATTCTTGCTTCTTTGTGTGTATTAGCACTCCATGGCTCCTGGATGGTAAATTTCCTATTAGTATTTTATCTATTGTTGGTCTAATTTGGAACAAGGATGTGCATGAGGGCACACTTCCAATGCTATGGTTATCAGAGGACCTGAACATACGCAACCGCAGTACTGTAACAAGGACCATCCAGCCCCCTACCTGCAGTTGAGTTTCCTTTTCTCTCATCGCCTGGCTGGAAATTCTGGTTGCCACCATCTCTAGTAATGTTTCTGTTCCCTGTCTTGCTCGGCTGTGCTCTGAGACCCTTCCTATGCAGGACTTTCCCAGACCTATTATTAGTTGTTCTCAGCTGAGCCAGGCATAAGAGAAGTACATCATCAGTACCAAAAGATGGCAAGCAGTGCGGCCAGAGGTAGGGATGTGGGCATCATCGCATGTAATGGGGCTGGAAGAGAGGGAGCCAAAGCAGGTAGCTCTCAGGGGTCAGTGTCCAGAGGTTCGCGGCATTCCCATATATAGCCACCAAGAGGAGGGGGATCCAGTGAAGAAGACTGCATAGAATTAGACCCTGCGTTTGAAGGAAAACAGGAGACTATGGGGGCCTGGAAAGCAAGCAGGAAGGGTTTGGGAAGTAACATGTGGCGGGCTGTCTAGCCATGTGTAATCATAGTCTGAGGATGCAGCATTTCCAAGCTGTGACGTAGGCCCTCTGCAAATTTCTCGTGGTTCAGACCAAGGATCCTAATGTAGTCTTCTGAGAGCCACTGTTCTTCCTGAAATTTTAAACTCAGGGAAAGCCTTTCTCTTAGTCTTTTCCAGTGGCTATAACAAAGTGCCATAGACTGGTGGCTTATGAACAACAGACATTTGTCTCTCACAGCTTTTGAGAGGCTGGTCGTCCGCACAGTCAGCTTCCGTGCCCAGGGAGGGTCTGCTTCTGGTGCATGATGCACCTTCTTGCTCTGTCCTCACGGGTGGAAGGGGCAAGGGAACTCTGTGGAGTCTCTTTTATAAGGGCACCCATCCCATCATGAGGGCTCCACCCTCATAACCTCATCACCTCCCAGGAGCCCTGTCTCCTAACCAGCATAGTGGGGGTCAGAATTTACTATATGAATTTGGGGGGCACACGCATTCAGACCACAGCATTCATCATCCCCATCCTTATCGGCATCTCTAGCAACAGCAGGTAGGTAACCTTCCCGACTGGGAACTAACTGCCCATCACAAGCACATGCCTCCAAACTCTTGCGTGCAGAGGGGGAAATGATTTATTTCTTAAAGTGTGCAGACTCATTATATCCCTAGAGAGAAGTGTGGAACTGCGTAGAATATCAGGATATGAGACACTCCATTTTGAAGCTCCTTTTTCCTTTCTAACTAATGAACGTTTGAACTGGGTCAGAAATGGAGATGTTTTTGCAAGTTATTGCTTATACAATCAACCAGGCAACTGGCATCCAGACCATAGAAAACTTGCCAGTGTAGACTTTACCGAGGTAGCATAATTAATTAATGCAGGACACCAGGACTAGATTCTCTTGATCCCACCAATACATTAGTTGAACAGAATATAAACAAAACAGCTCAGCCTGGTCCAGGTGGCCAGGAATTCCTTCTCTTCTCCTCCATCTGAGCCATGTTATTGCCCCCTTGCTCATCCTTATAAAAGCCTCTTACTTCCCCCAGCAGGCATGATACATTTTCTGGTTCCTGACAGGATCTGTGCTCCCCAAATTGCAATTCTGAGACCCCAGATAAAAGCCTCTGTTTCTTTTTCAATTTTACCTGTTTTTTTCTTGGTCAATGGGAGGAAAAATATAGACTACTACATTCATATTAAAAAAAGTCTTCTCATTTTTTGGATACAAAGCAAAAATCCTGTGACTCTGCTCTAAACATTGGTTTCTGATAGTCTTTAGTAATCTAACTCTTAAAATAATAAATCACATACTGTAAAATATCACATTTATTTATTTAATTATTTTGGCTCCTTCCTCTATTAATAATTTTTTTTGGTATCATTAATATACAATTACATGAGCAACATTGTGGTTAATAGACACCCCCCATTATCAAGTCTCCACCACATACCCCATTATAGTCACTGTCCATCAGCGTAGTAAGATGCTGTAGAATCACTACTTGTCTTCTCTATAGTGCCTTCCTGGTGTGCCTCCTGATATTATGTGTGCTAATAATAATGTCCCTTTTTCCCCTTCTCCCTCCCTTCCCACCCTCCCCAGTCCCTTTCCCTTTAGTAACTGTTAGTCCATTCTTGGGTTCTGTGAGTCTGCTGCTGTTTTGTTCCTTCAGTTTTTCCTTTGTTCTGATACTCCACATATGAGTGAGATCATTTGATATTTGTTTTTCTGATTTCTCTTTCTGTTAGTTCATCGTCAGTGTATAGGAAAGCAACAGATTTCTGTGTGTTAATTTTGTATCCTGCAACTTTGCTGAATTCAGATATTAGTTCTAGTAGTTTTGGAGTGGAGTCTTTAGGGTATTTTATGTACAATATCTTGTCATCTGCAAATCGTGACTATTTGACTTCTTCTTTACCAATCTGGATGCCTTGTATTTCTTTGTTTTGTCTGATTGCCAAGGCTAGGACCTCCAATACTATGGTGAATAACAGTGGAGAGAGTGGGCATCCCTGTCTTGCTCCCGATCTTAGATGAAAAGCTTTCAGCTTCTCACTGCTAAGTATGATGTTAGTTGTGGGTTTCTCATATATGGCCTCTATGATGTTGAGGTACTTGCCCTCTATACCCATTCTGTTGAGAGTTTTAATCATGAATGGATGCTGAATTTTGTCAAATGCTTTTTCAGCATCTATGGAGATGATCATGTGGTTTTTGTTCTTTTTGTTGATGTGGTGGATGATGTTGATGACTTTCGAATGTTGTACCATCCTTGCATCCCTGGGATGAATCCCCCTTGATCATGGTGTATGATCCTCTTGATGTATTTTTGAATTCGGTGTGCTAATATTTTGTTGAGTATTTTTGCATCTACGTTCATCAGGGATACTGGTCTGTAATTTTCTTTTTTGGTGAGGGCTTTGCCTGGTTTTGGTATTAGAGTGATGATGGCTTCATAGAATGAGTTTGGAAGTATTCCCTCCTCTTCTATTTTTTGGAAATCTTTCAGGAGAATGGGTGTTATTTCTTCTCTATATGTCTGGTAGAATTCAGAGGTGAATCCATCTGGTCCGGGGGTTTTGTTCTTGGGTAGTTTTTTGATTGCCAATTCAATTTCATTGCTGGTGATTGGTCTGCTTAGTTTTTCTGTTTCTTGTTTGGTCAGTCTTGGAAGGTTGTAGTTTTCTAAGAAGTTGTCCATTTCTTCTAGGTTTCCCAGCTTGTTAGCATATAGATTCTCATAATATTCTCTTATAATTCTTTGTATTTCTGTGGGGTCCATTGTTGTTTTTCCTTTCTCATTTCTGATTCTGTTTATGTGTGTAGATTCTCTTTTTTCTTAATGAGTCTGACTAGGGGGTTTATCTATTTTGTTTATTTTTTCAAAGAACCAGCTCTTGGTTTCATTGATTTTTTTCTATTGTATTATTCTTCTCAATTTTATTTATTTCTTCTCTGATCTTTATTATGTCCCTCCTTCTGGTGACTTTGGGCCTCATTTGTTCTTCTTTTTCCAATTTCAGGAATTGTGTCTTTAGACTATTCATTTGGGAATGTTCTTCTTTCTTTAAATAGGCCTAGATTGCAATATACTTTCCTCTTAGAACTGCCTTTGCTGCGTCCCACAGATGTTGTGGCTTTGTGTTGTTGTTGTCATTAGTCTCCATATATTCTTTGATTTCTGTTTTAATTTGGTCATTAACGCATTGATTAATTTGGAGAATGTTGTTCAGTCTCCATGTATTTGTGTACAATTTATTTCTAGTTTTATACCTTAGTGATCTGAGAAGTTGGTTGGTAGAATTTCAATATTTTTGAATTTACTGAGGTTCTTTTTGTGGCCTAGTATGTGGTCTATTCTGGAAAATGTTCCATGTGCACTTGAGAAGAATGTGTATCCTGTTGCTTTTGGGTGTAGAGTTCTGTAGATGTCTGTTATGTCCATCTGTTCTGGTGTGTTGTTCAGTGCCTCTGTGACTTTACTTATCTTCTGTCTGGTTAATCTGTCCTTTGTAGTGAGTGGTGTGTTGAAGTCTCCTTAAATGAATGCACTGCTTTCTATTTCCTCTTTTAATTCTGTTAGTATTTATTTCACATATGCCAGCGCTCCTGTGTTGGGTGCATATATATTTACAATCGTTATATCCTCTAGTGGGACTGACCCCTTTATCATTATGTAATGTCCTTCTTTATCTCTTGCTACTTTCTTCGTTTTGAAGTCTATTTTGTCTGATACAAGTACTGCAACACCTGCTTTTTTCTCCTTGTTGTTTGCATGAAATATCTTTTTCCATCCCTTCACTTTTAGTCTGTGTATATCTTTGTGTTTGAGGTGAGTCTCTTGAAAGCAGCACATAGATGGGTCTTGCTTTTTTATCCATTCTATTACTCTGTGTCTTTTGATTCGTGCATTCAGTCCATTTAAATTTAGGATGATTATTGATAGATATGTACTTATTGCCATTGCTAGCTTTAGATTCGTTGTTACCAAAGGTTCAAGGGTTGCTTCTTTACTATCTAACAATCTAACTTAACTTTCTTGTTAAGTTATTGCAAACACAGTCTGATGTTTCTTTATTTCTCCCCCTTCTTATTCTTCCTCCTCCATTCTTTATATACTAGGTGCTTTATTCTTTGCCTTTAGTTAGTATTTGGATGGTCTGCTTTCTTTGCTATGATTTTATTTTCTCTGGTGACATCTTTTTAACCTTAGGAGTGCTTCCCTCTAGAGCATTTCCTTTAAGATGTCCTGTAGAGGTGGTTTATGGGAGGCAAATTCTCTCAGCTTTCGCTTGTCTGGAAATTGTTTAATCCCTCCATCATATTTAAATGATAATCGTGCTGGATACAATATTCTTGGTTTGAGGCCCTTCTGTTGATAACGTTAAATATATCATGCCATTCTCTTCTGGCCTGTAAGGTTTCTGTGGAGAAATCTCATGATAGCCTGATGGGTTTTCCTTTGTAGGTGATCTTTTTACTCTCTCTGGCTGCCTTTAATGCTCTGTTCTTATCTTTGATCTTTGCCATTTTAATTATTATGTGTCTTGGTGTTGTCTTCCTTGGGTCCCTTCTGTTGGGAGATCTGTGGGCTTCCATGGACTGCGAGACTATTTCTTTACCCAGCATAGGGAGGGTTTCAACAATTATTTCTTCAAAGACACTTTCTATCCCTTTTTACCTCTCTTCTTCCTCTGGTAGTCGTATAATGCGAATATTGTTCCGTTTGGATTGGTCACACAGTTCTCTTAATATTCTTTCATTCCTAGAGATCCTTTTATCTCTCTCTGCCTCAGCTTCTCTGTATTCCTGTTCTCTGATTTCTATTCCATTAGCAGTCTCTTGCATCTTGTCCAGTCTGCTGCTAAGCTTGTCGATCACTTGTCTCATTTCTGCATTATCTTTCCTCACTTCCCTCACTTCCTCCCTCAGCTCTTGCATATTTCTCTGTAGATCCATCAGTATGGTTATGACTTTTGTTCTGAATTCTTTTTCAGGAAGGTTGGGCATTTCCTTCCCTTCAGGTTCCCTCTCTGGTGTTGTCTGGGTCTGGGTAAGTTTTGTTTGTACCATATTCCTCTGTCTTTTCATGGCGATAGAAGTGGTCACTGGTAAGTGCCACATATGTCAGCTGGGCTCTTTAAGACTTTTAAAAAGAAAAAAAGAACGAAAGAAAGAAAGAAAGGAAAAGAGAGAAAAAATACGCCCTATGGGAGTAGATTCTGTGGAGATGCTGTAGGTGGCGCTGTTGTTCCACTATTCCTCAGCCGCAGCCGTGCCGCTCTGCAAGGTCCTTTGTAGCTCTTGCCAGGGCGGGAACGAATGGGAAGCTGTTGATCTCTGTGGGAAGTCTCAGTATGGAACTTTTTCCCCGTCACCAGCCAAGGGGTCCGAAATTCCCCAGGACTCCCAGCCTATTGGGCTGAGTGTGCTGGGACGGTCTTGCTCCTCCATTGGGCCCTTGTCTCTTTAAGACTGCTAAAAAAGTGTGCGCTTTTCTTTTGTCCCGGGGAGCCGGCTGCAAGGACCCGGTGAGTTCCCTGGCTCAGATCCTGCACACTCTGTCTCTCCAATCTCCGATACACCACGCGATGTGTGTCAGCGCTCCCGGCACAGATCAACAGGTCTGGTTATTTCGTGGGCCTGTGCTTCCACTCCCTCCCAGCTCTGAATCCTCTCCTCCCACCCGTGCACTGGGGTGGAGGCGTACTCAGGTATCGCCGGGTCACGGCTCCATATCTTACCCGCCTCGTGGGGTGCCGAGTCCTCTCAGGTGTAGCTGCAGGCTGGGTGCTGTCCTGTATCTTCTGGTCTCTCTTTTAGGAATTGTTGTATTTGTTGTATTTTCATAAATATATATGGTTTTGGGAGGAGATTTCTGCTGCCCTGCTCACGCCGCCATCTTCCCAGAAGTCCCACTCTTCTTTACATATACTAATTAAGTATACTAAGTAAATATTGTTATTATCCTTATTTTACTGATGAAGAAACTGAAACACCAATTGGCTAATGATTTTCATAAAGTCATAGAGCTGGTAAGGACTTGAATCATGACAGTCTGGCTTCAGATCTAGCACTCATAACTGCTCTAGCCTTATTCCAGTTTCAGTTTCTTTGAAGCTTGGCTATATATCAATTCTTGCCCTTCACTTTCTTTGAGACTCCTGTATATCTGTAACCCACCCTGCCCCATTTAATTAAGCTGGGATTATTGGGACTCTATCCTTGCAACCAAAAGAGAGCTAACCAAGTCAGCAAGATGCCATACCAGATACTGCAGAGGAGGATATAAAGGTGATTAATAGGATCCCTGCTTTCAAACAGCTGGCAATCTATTTGGAAAAATAGGCCATCCAGAAAGAAAGTCAATAAAAATAGCAGACAGCATGTACCCAATGCCTGTGGGGGAACAAGTACAAGCTCAATGACAAGTGAAAATTGATTTGGGAATAATGGACCGAGAAGCTCTGCAAATTATTGTTCCATGTGTGGTTACTCTATTCAACTATCTGAAGTTGTTCAGTGAGTAAACACCACTGAGCAAATTTCAGCAGAATTGGAAGCTTTTAAGTTTGATGTAGGTTGTTCAATTTGCATTTAGTTTCCCTTGCCCTGGCAGACATGTCCAGAAAAAAAATGCTCATGGTTATTTCAAAAGATTTTTGCCTATTTTTTTTCTAGGTGTTTCATGGTTCCATGTCTTATATTTAGGTCTTTAATCCACTTTGAGTTCACTTTTGTGTAGAGTTAGACAGTAATATGTTTCATTTTCTTGCATGTAGCTGCCCAGTTTTCTCAACACAATTTATTGAAGAGACTGTCTCTTTACTATTGTATATTCATGGCTCTTTATAATGTATTAACTGATCATACATGCATTTGTTTATTTCTGGGCTCTCTATTTTGTTCTGTTCTTTTGCCAGTACCATTCTGTCTTGATTACTGTAGCTTTGTAGTATAGCTTAAAGTCAGGGAGCATAATACCTTCAGTTTTGTTCTTCTTTCTCAAGACTGCTTTGGCTATTCGGGCTCTTGTATTTCCATATGAATTTTAGTATTGTTTTCTGCAGTTCACTGAAAAATGCCATCAGTACTTTGATAAAGATTGCTTGGAATCTGTAAATTGCTTTCAGCAGGATGGCTATTTTGACAATATTAATTCTTCCTATCATGAGCATGGGATATATTCCCATTTATTTGGGTCTTCTTTAATTTCTCTCATCAGTGTCTTATAGTTTTCAGAGTACAGTCCTTTCACGTCCTTGGTTTGGTTAATTCCTAAGTATTTTATTTTTTTGATACAATTGTAAATGGAATTGTTTTCCTGATTTCTCTTTCTCTGCTAGTTCATTGTTAGTATATAGGAATGCAACAGATTTCTGGATATTTATTTTCTATCTTGAAACTTGCTGAATCCAGTTATGAATTCTAATAGTTTTTTTGGTAGAATCTTTAGAGTATTTTTATATAGTACCATGTCATTTGTAAATACAGAAAGTTTAATTTCTTCCTTACCAATTTGGATGCCTTTTATCTTTTTATCTTTATCTAGTCTTAATGCCATGGCAAGGACTTCCAGTACCATGACAAAGAAGAATATACTCATAAATTACTTATCCAATAAGGAGTTAACATCCAAAATATATGAAGAACCATATGACTCAACGTTGAAAAATAAATAAATAAAATAACCTGATTAAAAAATGGGCAGAGGATCCAAACAGACATTTTTCCAAAGAAATACAGATGGACAACAGGCACATGAAAAGATGCCTCATATTGTTAATCATCAGGGAAATGCAAATCAAAACCACAGTGAGATATCACCTCATGCCACTCAGAATGGCCACTATCCAAAAGACAAGACACGTGTGTTGGCAAGGATGTAGAGGAAAGGGAAGCCTCCTACACTGGTGGTGGGAATGTAAATTGGTGCAGCCACTATGGAAAGCAGTATGGAGGTTCCTCAAAAAACTAAAAATAGAAATGCCACATGATCAGTAACTCCACTTCTAGGAATTTACCCAAGGAAAACAAAATGTATGATTCAAAAAGATATTTTCACTCCATGCTTATTGCTGAATTATTTACAATAGCCAAGATATGGAAGCAATCAAAGCACCCATCAATAAATTAATGGATAAAGAAGATGTAGTACATATACACAATGGAATATTATTCCACCATAAAAAAGAAAGAAATCCTTCCATATGCAACAACTTGTTTGGACCTAGAGGGTACTATGCTAAATGAAATAATCCAGATGGAGCAAGGCAAATACCCTATGATTTCACTTATATGTGGAATCTAAAAACAAACAGAACAAAATGAACAAAACAGTAGTAGACTTATAGATACTGAGAAGTAACTGGTGGTTACCATGGGGAAGGGGTTGGGGTGAGTGAGGAGGATAAAGAGGTACAAAATCTCAATTACGATATGTTTGTTACAGGGATGGAAATACAGCATGGAGAATATAGACAAATGTTCTGTAACATCATTCTATGTTGACAGTAACTGCACTAGTTAGGGTGAGAATTTAATAATGGGTATAATTGTTGAATCACTGTGTTGTGTATAAGTGAAACCAATATGATACTGTATATCAACTATACTTCAATAAAAAAAGAATTGGAAGACAAATTTCCAAGTTCACTTTCATACATAAAATCTAGTCTTGTGGAAACACTCCTTTCCAGTAGGTGGGCTTGGGTATCATCTGCACTGTAATGCTCAATGGGTTTTTGAAAGTAATCATTGTGATTTTCAGGAATAAAAGCAGAAAGCCACATGGACAATTGGAAGCACACTCTGATTTGCCCTCTACCTCTTTTGTATATATAGAAAAAAAAGCCATAATAGTTCAGTAGTTAATTAATTCAATGCTAAATATAGTTCACTCAATACTAAAAATAGCTTCCATTAAAATAACTTTGAAATGATTGTAACATCTTCTGGTGAGACTGGAACATAGTATAGCCACTTTGGAAGACAGTTTCTCAGTTTATTATAAAGCTAGACATAGTTTTATCATAAAATCCAGCAATCTCATTCCTTGGTATTTACCCAAATGATTTGGAAACTTTTGTCCACACAAAAGCCTGCACACAAATATTTATAATAGCCTTATTCATCGTTGTCAAATTTTGGAAGAAACCAAGATATCATTCAGTAGATGAATGGATAAACAAACAGTGGTACATCCAGAAAATGAAATGTGATTTAGCCATAAGATAAATAAATTACCAAGCCACAAAAATGCATCAAGGTACCTGAAAAGCATATTGATAAGTTGAAGTAGTCAGTCTGAAAGCCTACATATAGTATGATTCCAGGTATATGACATTATGGAAAAGGCAAAACTATTAACAATAGTAAAAAGATCAGTTGTTGTCAGGGTTTCAGGGTGAGTGAGTGAGGGATAAGTGGATGGAGCACAGGAGACATTTAGGGCAGCGAAACTATTCTGTCTGATATTGTAATGGTGGACACACAACATTAAGTGTTTGTCAAAATCACAGAATTCTATAACATAGAGTGAACCTTAATGTAAACTATGAATTTTTGTTAAAAATAGTGTATCAATATTGGTTCATCAATTTTAACAAATTTACTACACTAATGTAATATAAGGGAAACTGTGTGTGTGTGTGAAGTATATGGGAGCTCTGTACTTTCTGCTCAATTTTTCTGTAAACCTGAAACTTCTCTAAGTAATGAAGTCCAATAATTAAAAAATCTTGAAATGTAAAATTTTCACAGGAATCTTTTATTATATAATTTTATTGAGGTCATGAAAAAGATTAAGATGTTTCTTTATTTTAGTGTTTTTACTGCCACTAGAAGCACTGTACCAATTCTGACTTCAAAGAAAACTATTACTTCATTAATCCACAGAAATCCATAAACAAATTGAACTCCTTAGTAGTCATTAAGCAAAGCAGTATGAGTAGGAGTGCAATAAAGCCTTTTCAGTTCAAACTAACTGTATGATAAAGGCAGAGAGTATGAATGATAGAATGTTTTAAAAGGGATGTAAATAATGACTTTCAAATATTTATGGTAACTGAAATTAGACTGGCTATTGTATAGAGAGGTCCTTGAGGGTATGACATTAAGAACAGACTTTCTTGTTTGTATCCTTTGGTTCACATAATTTTTTCAACCTGGTGTGTCTCAATGACCAACTCCCAAATCCTTATTCATCCTTAAAGGATTACATTCTTACTACTCTGTCAAGCCTTCTCTCTCTGATATATTCAGCAGGACTTCCTTCTACACTGATTTTACAATACCTTTGAGTTTGTATCTGTCAAATGCTTGGAGGTAGGGACCAGGACTTAATCATCTCTATATCAGTTATATCACTTTGTGCCGTGCCTTGTTCATTAATAGTATTTCAAAAATACAATCATTAGTTGACAATAATTGATATAGACTGAAGACATTTTTAAATAGTTTCATTTTGAATTTATAGGTTAAGGGAATCCAGTGGAATGTGTGGTAAAGAAAGAAGAGAACAGAAAGTGGCTACATGCATAAAATAAATCAGATGTAACATTTAGAATCCCCAAATGTGAGAACTCTATGGAGTTGGAGATAATTTTGTTCAAGCCTTTCATCTTCTTAAATACTTTTATTGAGATATAATGTACATGTAAGTAATATCATCTGTTTAAAGTGTGTAATTCAAGTAAGGCATCCAAGATGGCAGTGTAAAAAAAGCCAGACTCACCTCCTCCCATGTATACACTGAATCTGTATCTTACAGAGCAATTCCTCTTGAAGAAGAACGGAGGGCTGAGTGAACATCACCTGCACAAGGGATAGAAAAAATACACAGAAACCAGCAGGAGAGTTGGAGATATGATAACAGTGGAAACTCCATCTCTGATGCAGCAAACTGCAGTAGAGAAGGATATCACTGAGGGACCCACACACAGATTTTCCTGCCCTGGGGCACATTAAAAAAAAAGAAAAAATACCCTCAGTTTAAAGGACAACTAAGCTAAAAGTAAAAGAAAACAAATGACAAAACTGGAGAACCTGGGAAACAGTGGGGGTTACTCCTAGAACTCTCTCTGGGATGGGAGGTGCTGGCCAGCAGCACTGTTTACATTCAATCTTCATTTCAGTGAGCCACAGGGCCCTAGCCTTTACCAGCTCCAGACATTCCCTGACACAGCTATATTGCTTATGCACACCCCTGCAGGGTCTCCAATTCCTACACCAAAGCACCCCTTGCACAGAGTGGCCCTTGAAAGCCCCTAACCCATACCTGCTCTTCTCCATCCTCTCAACAAGGCACCCCCTGCACAGAGAAGCCCCAGTGGCCCCAAGATATGCATCCTTCTGCCCTCCAGTGAGCCAGCCAAAGCAGCCAGGCACACACAGTATACCCAGGACACGTGCGTACACAAGACCACTCCTTAAAGATGGAGAGAGGTAGCTGTCTCATCTAATTCATATAAGCAAAAAACAGAAAGTCAAACAAAATAGGGGACAAATATGTTCCAAATGAAAGAACAACACAAAACTCCAGAAAAATAACTAACTAACTAAATAAAGTTAAGCAATCTACCTCATAAAGAATTTAATGTAATGGTTATAGATACTCAGTAGAATTGAGGGAATAGTGTATGAACTCAAGGAGGACTTCAACAAAGAGAAAATATTTTTAAAAATCAGAGTTCAAGAATAAAATATATGAAGTTAAGAATACACTAAAGGTAAACAATAGCACATAAGAGGATGCAGAGCAGATCAGCAATCTGGAATACTGGGTAATGGGAAGCACGCAAAGTAAGTATCAAAAAAATTTTTGAAAAACAAGGATACGTTAAAGCACATTTGGGATAACATCACATGTAATAACATTTGCATTATAGGAGCTCCACAAGGCGAAGAGAGAGAAAGGAGTGGAAACTTATTTGTAGAGATAATAACTGAAAACTTCATATCCCGAGGAAGGAAACAGGCATCCAGTTTAAGGAAACACAGAAAACCCCAAACATGATGAAGTCAAGGAAGTCCACACCAAAGCACACAATGATTAAAATGTCAAAGATTAAAGAGAATCTTAAAGGCACCAATATAAAAGCAATGGATCATATACAAGGGAAACATCATAAGGGTATGACCTGAATTTTCAGAAGAAATGTTACAGGCCAGAAGAGAGTGGCATGATATATTGAAAGTGCTGAAAGGAAAAAACCTATAAAAAAGAAGAATCTAATGCACAAGGCTATCATTCAGAATTGAAAGAGAGGTAGAGTCCCAAACAAGCAAGTTAAGAGCTATCATCATCACAAAATAGGTTTAAAAGAAATGTTAAAGGGACTTGTTTAAGAGGAAAAGAAAAGGCCATTACCAGAAGGAAGAAAGCTGTAAAAACAAAATATTTCACTGGTAAAAGCAAGCATATAGCAAAGGTAGTAGTTCAATCAGGCACATGAAAAGATGAACCACATCGCTAATTATCAGGGAAATGCAAATTAAAACAACAATGAGATATCATTTCACACCAGTTAGGATGCCCAACATCCAAAAGACAACAAGAACAAATGCTGGTGAGGATGTGGAGAAAGGGGAATCCTCCTACACTGCTGGTGGGAATGTAAATTAGTTCAACCATTGTGGAAAGCAATATGGAGGTTCCTCAAAAAACAATGGCTGAAAACTTCCCAAATTTGAAGAAAGACATAAATATACAAATCCAAGATACTGAAGACCTCCAAGAAAGATAAACACAGATACCCATCCAAGACACACTGTAATCAACCTGTCAGAATCCAAGGACACTGATAGAATCTTGAATACACCAAGAGGAAATTTGTAAGAGCAAACAGAAATTAGCCAATTTCTCAGCAGAAACCTTGCAGTAAAGAAGGTAGTGAGATGATGTATTGAAGTGCTGAAAGAAAAATACTGTCAACCAAGAATGCTGTATCCAGCAACACTAGCTTCAAAATTACAGAGAAATTAAGACATTTTGAGACAAACGAAAACTGATGGAGTTCATTACCACTAGGCCTGCCATCCAAGATATGCTAGAAAGATTCCTTCAAATTAAAACTAAAGGACTCTAGACAGTAATTTGAAGCCACATGATAATATCAAGTTCTCCAGTGAAGGTGACTATCTGGGCAAACAAAAACCTGTTTTTGTAATTTTTGTTCATAACTTCATTTATTTTTTTCTGCAGGATATAAAGAGCAAGTGCATGAAATATGATGATTAATCTACGTTAATGCATTCACAATATACAAATATCTAATTTGTGAAATCAATGACATAAAAAAGGAGGCAAAACTGTAAAGGACTGGAGTTTGTGTATGCAATTGAAGTTAAGTTGGTATAAATTTAAGATAGATTGTCACACTTTAGTATGTTATGCACCATCCCCACAGTAACCACAGAGACAATATCTATCAAGTATACGCACAGAAAAACAAGGGAGGAATCTAAATGTGAAACTACAAAAAACAGCTAGATACAAGGAAGTCAGTAATGGAGGAAATGAGGGGATAACAAACTATCAGAAATACAGAAAACAAATAATAAAATCGAAAAAGTGTTTGCCTACCAGTAATTACTTTAAAGGTAAGTGCATAAACTGCCCAAAGGACACAGATTGGAAGAATGGATATTTTGAAAGAACGATCCAACTATGTGCGATTTAGTAGCAACTCGGTTAAGATCTAAGGACATAAAGAGTGTGAGAAAGGCGGAAAATTATTTTCCATGCAAATAGTAAGTAAAAGAGAGCTAGCGTGGCTATAATAATACCACAAAAAAATAGAATTTAAGTGCAAACTGTTAAAAGAGACATTGATTTCTTTTAAAAGTGGGACTATATAATGATAAAAGAGTCAATGAACCAGGAAGATATAATAATTATAAACATATTTGCACCAAATATCAGAGCTCAAAAAGATATGAAGGAAACATTGACAGAATTGAAGAGAGACATAGTCAGCCTTATAATAATTGAAGGAGATGTCAGTACTCCACTTTCAGTGATGGATAGAACAACCAACCAGAGGTCAATAAGAAGATACAGGACTTGAACAACCCTATAGAACATCTGAACCTTACAAACATACAGAGAGCATTCCATCCCAAAACAAAAGAAAACACATTTTCTCTAGTGCACCTGGAATATCTTCCAGGATAAACCATATGTTGGTCCACAAAACAAGTCGTAAAAATTTTGGGGAGATGGAAACCATGCAAAGTATGTTTGCCAATCCCAGTAGAGTGAAACTAGAAATCAATAGCAGAAGGAAGAGAGGGAAACCTGGAAAATGCACAAATATGTGGAATTTAAACATGATACTCTTAAACAAGCAATGGGTCCAAGAAGAAATATCATGGGAAGTTAGGCAATATCTTGAGAAAATGAAAATGAAAGCACAACATGCCCAATACCAAGGGATGCAGCAAAAGCAGTCCTAAGAGGGCAATGTGTCACTGTAAACACTTCCATTAAAAATGAAGAATGGTCTGAAATGAGCCAACTAACATTACAGCACAAGCAACTAGAAAAAGAAGAATAAAGCAAGCCCAGAACTATCATAAGGAAGGAAAAATAATGACCATGTGGACATAAACAAAATAGAGAATAGATATACAATAGAGGCAAACCAATGGAACAAAGTGTTGATTCCTTGAGGAGTTACGGAAGTGAAAAAATTCCAGCTAGATTTACTTAAAAAGTGGGTGTCTGGGGGACTCAACTCAGGAAAGATAAGGGGGATAGTACTACTGATGTTACAAAATAAGAGGGATTAAAAAGAGTACCACAAACAATTGTTTACCAAGTCACTGGATAGTGAACATGAAATGGACAAATTCCTAGAAATATGTGACCTATAAAGAATGAGTCATGAAGAATGAGAATATGTGAATAAAACTGTAACTATATAGTATAACTAGACCGTAACTAGTAAGCAGATTAAGTAATCAAAAACCTCCCCAAAAGAAAATTCCAGGAGCAGATGGCTTTACTGGCGAATTCTAACAAAAATTTCAAGAAGAATCAGTGTCAATTCTTTCCAAACCCCTCCAGAAAATTGGCTTCTCAATTCATCCATGCAACCATTATTACCACGATACCAATGCCAGAGAAAGACATCACACACGCACACACACACACACACAAAAGAAAAAAAAACTACAACTAATATCTTTTATGGATATTAATCCTCAGAAAATTACTATCAAACCAACGTTAGCATCACTTTAAAAGGTTTATACACTATGACTACGTGGGATTTACTCTTGGAATGCAAGGATGGGTTAACATAGGAAACCAAACAGTGTGACACATCACATTAACAGATGAAGGGAAAAAATACCCACATGGTCTCAATTTGTGCAGAAAAGCATTTGACAAAATTCACACCCACTCATGATAAAAACCATCAACAAAGTAGAAATAGAAAGAAACTTCCTCAATGTGATAAAAGCCATGGATGAAAAATGCACACCTAATACCACAATCAGTGGTGGAATGATGAAAACCTCTCCTCATGGATCAGAAATAAGATTAGAATGACTACTTTCACTATTTCTATACAACATAGTACTTGGAAGCCTTAACTAGAACACTTAGGCAAGCAAAAGGAACAAAGGGCATCCAAATTGCAAAGGAAGGACTAAAATTATCTGCTCACAGGTGACATGATCTTATAAAGAGAAAACCCTAAAGACTCCAAAAGCAAAACTATTAGAACTAATACACTAATTCAGAAAGCTCGCTGCAATCAAATGAGCATACAAAAAGCACTTAAACTTCTTTTTATTTTATTTATTTATTTTTATTTATTTTATTTTATTATTATTATTATTTTTTGCTTTAGGCAGGATGGCCATTTTTTTATTAAGGTATTAATGATATACACTCTAATGAAGGTTTCACATCAAAAAACAATGTGGTTACTACATTTACCCATATCATCAAGTCCCTACTCATAACCCAATTCAATCACTGTCCATCAGCATAGCAAGATGACACAGATTCACTGTTTACCTTCTCTGTGCTGCACTGCTTTCCCCATGATTCCCCACACCATGTGTACTAAACATAATACCCCACAATCCTCTTCTCCCACCCTCCCCGGCCGCCCTCCCACACCTCTCCCTTTGGTAACCACTAGTTCCTTCTTGGAGTCTCTGAGTCTGCTACTATGTTGTTCCTTCAGTTTTGCTTCGTTGTTATACTCCACGAATGAGGGAAATCATTTGGCAGTTGTCTTTCTCCGCCTGGCTTATTTCACTGAGCATAATATCCTCCAGCTCCATCCATGCTGTTGCAAATGGCAGGATTTGTTTCCTTCTTATGGCTGAATAGTATTCTATTGTGTATATGTACCACCTCTTCTTTATCCACTCATCTACTGATGGACAGTTAGGTTGCTTCCATATCTTGGCTATTATAAAAAGCACTGCAGTAGGGAGTTCCGGGAGGATGGCGGCATGAGCAGGGCAGCAGAAATCTCCTCCCAAAACCATATGTATTTATGAAAATACAAGAAATACAACTATTCCTTAAAAAGAGACCAGAAGATAAAGGACAGCACACAGCCTGCAGCTACACCTGAGAGGACTCGGCACCACGTGAGGCAGGTAAGATATGGAGCTGCGACCCCACGGGACCCGAGCACTCCCCCACCCCAACGCACTGGCGGGAGGAGAGGATTCAGAGCCGGGAGGGAGTGGAAGTACAGGCCCGTGAAATAACCACCCCTGGTGGTCTGCGCCGGGAGCGCTGACACACATCGCACAATGTATCAGAGATTAGAGAGACAGAGGGTGCAGGATCTGAGCTTGGGAATGCACCGGGTCCTCACAGCTGGCTCCCTGGTCAAAAGAAAAGCATGCGCTCTTTTCTTTAGCCGTCTTAAAGAGACAAGGGGCCAGGATCGTCCCAACACGCTCAGCCCATCAGGTTGGGAGTCCGGAGGAATTTCGGACCCTTTGGCTGGAGACTGGGAAAGAGTAGCTGCACTCAGACTTTCCACAGAGGTCAACTGCCTCCCATTCATTCCCGCCCTGGGCAGAGCTACAAAGGGACCTGAGGAGTGGTGCGACCATGGGTGTGGAATAGTGGAGCAACAGTGCCACCTACAGCATCGTCACAGAATCTACTCCCGGGGGGTGTTTTTTTTTCTTTCTCTTTTCTGTTCGTTTCTTTTCTTTCTTTCATTTTTTTCCCTTTCCTTCTTTTATTTTCTTTTTAAAAGTCTTAAAGAGCCCAGGTGACATACGTGGCACCTACCAGTGACCACTTCTATCACCATGAAAAGACAGAGGAATATGGTACAAACAAAACTCACCCAGACCCAGACAACACCAGAGAGGGAATCTGAAGGGCTGGAAATTCACAACATTCCTGAAAAAGAATTCAGAACAAAAGTCATAACCATACTGATGAATCTACAGAGAAATATGCAAGAGCTGAGGGAGGAAGGGAGGGAAGTGAGGAAAGACAATGCAGTATTGAGACAAGTGATCAATGGGCTTAGCAGCAGACTGTACAAGGTGCAAGAGACTGTTAATGGAATAGAAATCAGGGAACAGGAATACAGAGAAGTTGAGGCAGAGAGAGATAAAAGGGTCTCTAGGAATGAAAGAATATTAAGAGAACTGTGTGACCAATCCAAACGGAAAAATATTCGCATTATAGGAGTATGAGAGGAAGAAGAGAGAGAAAAGGGATAGGAAGTGTCTTTGAAGAAATAATTGCTGAAAACTTCCCTATGTTGGGGAAGGAAATAGTCTCACAGTCCACCGAATCCCACAGATATCACAACACAAGGGACCCAAGGAAGACAACACCAAGACACATAATAATTAAAATGGCAAGGCCAAAAATAAAGACAGACTATTAAAGGCAGCTATAGAGAGAAAAAAGATCACCTACAAAGGAAAACCGATCAGACGATCATCAGACTTCTCAACAGAAACCCTACAGGCCAGAAGAGAATGGCATGATATATTTAATGTAATGAAGCAGAAGGGCTGTGAACCAAGAATACTGTATCCAGCATGATTATCATTTAAATATGATGGAGGGATTAAACAATTTCCAGATAAGTGAAAGGTGAAAGAGTTTGCCTCTCATAAACCACCTCTACAGGATATCTTAAACGGACTGCTCTAGAGGGAAGCATTCCTAAGACTAAAAAGATGTCACCAGAGAAAATAAAATCATAGCAAAGAAAGCAGAGCATCCAAATACTAACTAAAGGCAAGGAATAAAACACCCAGTATATAAAGAATGGAGGAGGAAGAATAAGAAGGGAGAGAAATAAAGTAACATCAGACTGTGTTTACAATAACTTAACAAGAAAGTTAAGTTAGATTGTTAGATAGTAACGAAGCAACCCTTGAACCTTTGGTAACCACGAATCTAAAGCCAGCAATGCCAATAAGTACACATCTATCAAAAATCACACTAAATGTAAATGGACTGAATGCACCAGTTAAAAGACACAGAGTTACTGAATGGATAAAAAAGCAAGACCCATCTTTATGCTTCTTACAAGACACTCACCTAAAACCCAAAGATATACACAGACTAAAAGTGAAGGGATGGAAAAAGATATTTCATGCAAACAACAAAGAGAAAAAAGAAGGTTTTTCAGTACTTGTATCAGACAAAATAGATTTCAAAACAATGAAAGAAGCAACAGATAAAGAAGAACATTACATAATGATAAAGGGGTCAGTCCAACAAGAAGATATAACCATTATAAATATAAATCGCAACACAGGAGAACCGACATATGTGAAACAAATACTAACAGAATTAAAGGAGGAAATGGAATGCAAAGCATACATTTTAGGAGACTTCAACACACCACTCACTCCAAAGGACAGATCAACCAGACAGAAAACAAATAAAGACACAGAGGCACTGAACAACACACTAAAACAGATGGACCTAACACACATCTACAGAACTCTACACCCAAAAGCAACAGGATACACATTCTTCTCAAGTGCACATGGAACATTTTCCAGAATAGACCACATACTAGGCCACAATAAGAACCTCAATAAATTCAAAAATATTGAAATTCTACCAACCAACTCCTCAGATCACAAAGGTATAAAACTAGAAATAAATTTTAGAAAGACCTCAAAAAGGCTCACAAATACATGGAGACTTAACAACATTGTCCTAATTAATCAATGGGTTAATGACCAAATCAAAACGGAAATCAAAGAATATAAGGAGACTAATGACAACAACAACACAAAGCCACAACTTCTGTGGGACACAGCAAAGGCAGTCATAAGAGGAAAGTATATTGCAATCCAGGCCTATCTCAAGAAGGAAGAACATTCCCACATGAATAGTCTAAGACACAGTTACTGAAATTGGAAAAAGAAGAACAAATGAGGCCCAAAGTCACCAGAAGGAGGGACATAATAAAGATCAGAGAAGAAATAAATAAAATTGAGAAGAATAAAACAATCAAAAGAAATCAATTAAACCAAGAGCTGATTCTTTGAAAAAATAAACAAAATAGATAAACCCCTAGCCAGACTCATTAAGAGAAAAAGAGAATCTACACACATAAACAGATTGAGAAATAAGAAAGGAAAAATAATGACAGACCCCACAGAAATACAAAGAATCATAAGAGAATATTATGAGAATCTATATGCTAACGAGCTGGAAACCATAGAAGAAATGGACAACTTCTTAGAAAAATACAACCTTCCAAAACTGACCAAGAAAGAAACAGAAAAACTAGACAGACCAATCACCAGCAATGAAATTGAATCGGTAATCATAAAACTACCCAAGAACAAAACCCCTGGACCAGATGGATACACCTCTGAATTCTACCAGATATATAGAGGAGAAATAACACCCATTCTCCTTAAAGTTTTTCAAAAAATAGAAGAGGAGGGAATACTTACAAGCTCATTCTATGAAGCCAGCAACACTCTAATACCAAAACAGGGCAAAGACCACACCAAAAAAGAATATTACAGACCAATATACCTGATGAATGTAGATTCAAAAATACTCAACAAAATATTAGGAAACCAAATTCAAAAATACATCAAGAGGATCATACACCATGATCAAGTGGGATTCATCCCAGTGATGCAAGGATGGTACAACATTTGAAAATCCATCAACATCATCCACCACATCAACAAAAAGAAGAACAAAAACCACATGATCATCTCCATAGATGCTGAAAAAGCATTTGACAAACTTCAGCATCCATTCATGATTAAAACTCTCAATAGAATGTTTATAGAGGACAAGTACCTCAACATCATAGCGGCCATATATGAGAAACCCACAACTAACATCATACTTAGCAGTGAGAAGCTGAAAGCTTTTCATCTAAGATCGGGAACAAGCCAGGGATGCCCACTCACTTCACTGTTATTCAACATAGTACTGGAGGTCCTAGCCACAGCAATCAGACAAAACAAAGATATACATGGCATCCAGATTGGTAAAGAAGAAGTCAAATTGTCACTATTTGCAGGTGACATGATATTGTACATAAAAAACCCTAAAGACTCCACTCGAAAACTACTAGAACTACTATCTGAATTCAGCAAAGTTGCAGGGTACAAAATTAACACACAGAAATCTGTTGCTTTCCTGTACACTAACGATGAACTAACAGAAAGAGAAATCAGAAAAACAATTCCATTCACAATTGCATCAAAAATAATAAAATACCTGGGAATAAACCTAACGAAGGAGTGAAAGACCTATACTCTGAAATATACAAGACACTCCTAAGAGAAATTAAAGAGGACACTAACAAATGGAAATGCATCCCATGCTCTTGGCTAGGAAGAATAAACATTGTCAAAATGGCTATACTACCTAAAGCCATCTACAGATTCAACACAATCCCTATCAAACTACCATAGCTTTCTTCAATGACCTGGAACAAATAATTCTAAAATTCATATGGAACCACAAAAGACCGCGAATAGCCAAAGCAATCCTGAGAAGGAGGAATAAAACAGGGAATTATGCTCCCTGACTTCAAGCTCTACTACAAAGCCACATTAATCAAGACAATTTGGTATTGGCACAAAACAGACCCACAGACCAGTGGAACAGAATAGATAATCCAAACATTAACCCAAACACATACAGTCAATTAATACTTGATAAAGGAGCCTTGCATATACAAAGGGGAGATGACAGCCTCAGCAGCTGGTGTTGGAAAAACTGGACAGCTACATGTAAGAGAATGAAACTGGACTACTGTCTAACCCCATACACAATGGTAAACTCAAGGCGGATCAAAGACCTGAATGTAAGTCATGAAACCATAAAACTCTTAGAAAAAAACACAGGCAAAAATCTCTTGGATGTAAACATGAGCGAATTCTTCATGAACATATCTCCCCGGGCAAGGGAAACAAAAGCAAAAATGAACAAGTGGGACTATATCAAGCTGAAAATCTTCTGTACCGCAAAGGACACCATCAGTAGAACAAAAAGAGATCCTATAGTATGGGAGAATATATTCATAAATGACGTATCTGATAAGGTGTTGACATCCAAAATATATAAAGAACTCATGCACCATAACAAACAAAAAGCAAATAATCCAATTAAGAAATGGGCAGAGGACATGAATAGACAATTCTCCAAAGAAGAAATTCAGATGGCCAACAGGCACATGAAAAGATGCTCCACATAGATAATCATCAGAGAAATGCAGGATTAAAACCACAATGAGATATCACCTCACACCAGGGAGGATGGCCAACATCAAAAACACAAACAACAAGAAATGTTGGCAAGGATGTGAAGAAAAGGGAACCCTCCTCCACTGCTGGTGGGAATGCAAATTAGTTCAACCATTGTGGAGAGCAGTATAGGGGTTCCTCAAAAAACTCACAATAGTAATACCGTTTGACTCAGGAATTCCACTCCTAGGAATTGACCCTAAGACTGCAGCAGCCCAGTTTGAAAAAGACAGATCCACCCCTATGTTTATCACAGCACTATTTACAATAGCCAATAAATTGAAGCAACCTAAGTGTCCATCAGTAGATGAGTGGATAAAGAAGATGTGGTACATATACAAAATGGAATATTATTCAGCTGTAAGAAGAAAACAAATCCTACCATTTGCAACAACATGGATGGAGCTAGAGGGTATTATGCTCAGTGAAATAAGCCAAGCTGAAAAAGACAAGTATCAAATGATTTCACTCATATGTGGAGTATAAGAACAAAGAAAAAAACTGAAGGATCAAAGTAGTAGCAGACTCACAGAACCCAAGAATGGACTAACAGTTACCAAAGGGAAAGGGACTGGGGAAGATGGGTGAGAAGGAAGGGACAAGGGGGAAAAAGTGGCATTACGATTAGCAGATGTAATGTTGCGGGGGTACGGGGAGGGCTGTAGAACTCAGAGAAGACAAGTAGTGATTCTATAGCATCTGATTGCGCTGATGGACAGTGACAAAATGGGGTTGGTGGGGGGGACCTGATGAAGGGGGTAGTTTAATCACCATAATATTGCACATGTAATTGTAGATTAATGTTACAATAATACATTATTTTAAAAATAGTGCTGCAATCAACATAGGGGTGCATATGTCTTTTTGAATCTGAGAAGTTGTATTCTTTGGGTAAATTCCAAGGAGTGGGATTCCCGGGTCAAATGATATTTGTATTTTTAGTTTTTTGAGAAACCTCCATATTGCTTTCCACAGTGGTTGAACTAGCTTACAATCCCACCAGCAGTGTAGGAGGGTTGCCATTTCTCTGCATCCTTGCCAGCATTTGTTTGTTCTTAGTCTTTTAGATGGTGGCCATCCTTAGTGGTGTAAGGTGGTATCTCATTGTGGTTTCAATTTGCATTTCAATGATGATTAGTGATGTGGAGCATTTTTTCATGTGTCTTTTGCCCATCTGAATTTCTCCATTGGAGAACTGTCTCTTCATATCCTCAGCCCATTTTTTAATCGGGTTATTTTCTTTTTGGGTGTAGAGGCATGTAAGTTCTTTGTATATTTTGGATGTTAACCCCTTGCCGGATATGTCATTTACAAGTATATTCTCCCAAACCGTTGGATGCCTTTTTGTTGTGTTAATGGTGTCCTTTGCTGTGCAGAAACTTTTCAGTTTGATGTAGTCCCATGAGTTCATTTTTGCTTTTGTTTCCCTTGCTCGTGGAGATGCGTTCAGGAAGAAGCCATTCATGCTTATACTCAGGAGATTTTTGCCTATGTTGTCTTCTAAGAGTTTTACGGTATCATGACATAAATTCAGGTCCTGAATCCATTTCGAATTTACTTTTGTGTATGGGGTTAAACAATAATCCAGTTTCATTCTCTTGTATGTAGCTGTCCAGTTTTGCCAACACCAGCTATTGAAGAGCCTGTCATTTCCCCATTGTATGTTCATGGTTCCTTTATTCTATATCAATTGACCATATATGGTTGGGTTTATATCAGGGATCTCTAGTCTGTTCCATTTGTCTATGGGTCTGTTCTTGTGCCAGTGCCAAATTGTCTTGAATCCTATGGCTTTGTGGTAAAGCTTGAAGTTGTGGAGCATAATCCCCGCAGCTTTATTCTTCCTTGTCAGGATTGGAGTGTCTATTCGGAGTCTTTTGTGGTTCCATATGAATTTTAGAACGATTTTCTCTACTTCGTTGAAAAATGCTGTTGGTATTTTGATAGGAATTGCATTGAATCTGTACATTGCTTTAGGCAGGATGACCATTTTGACAATATTAGTTCTTCCTATCCATGAACACGGGATGTGTTTCCATTTATTGGTATCTTCTTTAATTTCTCCCATGATTGTCTTGTAGTTTTCAGAGTATAGGTCTTTCACTTCCTTGGTTATGTTTACTCCTAGTATTTTCTTCTTTTTGATGGAACTTTGAATGAAATTGTTTTCCTGATTTCTCTCTGCGCAAGTTCATTGTTAGTGTACAGGAATGCCATAGATTTTTGCGCATTAATTTTGTATCCTGCAACTTTGCTGTATTCAGGTATCAGATCTAGTAGTTTTGGACTGGATTCTTTAGGGTATTTTACATACAATATCATGTCTTCTGCAAACAGGGACAGTTTAACTTCTTCCCTGTCAATATGGATGCCTTTTATTTCGTTTTGTTGTCTGATTGCTGTGGCTAGGACCTCCAGTACTATGTTGAATAGAAGGGGGGAGAGTGGGCATCCTTGTCTTGTTCCCAATCTTAAAGGAAAAACTTTCAGCTTCTCGCTGTTAAGTATAATGTTGGCTGTGGGTATGTCATATATAGCCTTTATTATGTTGAGGTACTTGCCCTCTATACCCATTTTGTTGAGAGTTTATATCAATGAATGGATGTTGAATTTTGTCAAATGCTTTTTCAGCATCTATGGAGATGATCATGTGGTTTTTGTCCTTTTTGTTGATGTGGTAGATGATGTTGATGGATTTTCAAATGTTGAACCATCCTTGCATCCCTGGAATAAATCCTACTTGATCATGATGGATGATCCTTTTGATATACTTTTGAATTCGTTTTGCTAATATTTTGTTGAGTATTTTTGCGTCCATGTTCATCAGGGATATTGGTCTGTAGTTTTCTTTTTTTGTGGTGTTCTTGCCCGGTTTTGGTATTAGAGTGATGCTGCCTCATAGAATGAGTTTGGAAGTATTCCCTCTTCTTCTAGTCCTTGGGAAACTTTAAGGAGGGTGGGTATTAGGTCTTCACTAAATGTTTGATAAAATTCATCGGTGAAGCCATCTGGTCCGGCGTTTTGTACTTAGGTAGGTTTTTGATTACCAGTTCAATTTTGTTGCTGGTAATTGGTCTGTTGAGATTTTCTGTTTCTTTCTGGGTCAGCCTTGGAAGGTTGTATTTTTCTAGAAAGTTGTCCATTTCTTCTAGGTTATTCAGTTTGTTAGCATATAATTTTTCATAGTATTCTCTAATAGTTCTTTGTATTTCTGTGGTGTCCGTAGTGATTTTTCCTTTCTCATTTCTGATTCTGTTTATGTGAGTAGACTCTCTTTTTTTTCTTGATAAGTCTGGCTAGGGGTTTATCTTATTTTGTTTATTTTCTCGAAGAACCAGCTCTTGCTTTCTTTGATCTTTTCTATTGTTTTATTCTTCTTGATTTTATTTATTTCCTCTCTAATCTTTATTATGTCCCTCCTTCTACTGACTTTCGTTGTCATTGGTTCTTTTTTTCTAGTTTCGTTCATTGTGAGTTTAGACTGCTCATATGAGAATGTTATTCTTTCCTGAGGTAGTCCTGTATTGCAATATACTTTACTCTTAGCACGGCCTTCGCTGTGCCCCACAGATTTTGTGGTGTTGAATTATTGTTGTCATTTGTCTGCATATATTGCTTGATCTCTGTTTTTATTTACTGATTGATCCATTGATTATTTAGGAGCATGTTATTAAGCCTCCATGAGTTTGTGGGATTTTTCATTTTCTTTGCATAATTCATTAGTTTCATTCATTTGTGGTCTGAGAAGCTGTCTGGTACAATTTCAATCTTTTTGAATTTACCGAGGCTGTTTTTGTGGCCTAGTATATGATCTAATTTTTAAAAGGTTCCATGTGCACTTGAGAAGAATGTGTACTCTGCTGCTTTTGGTTGTAGAGTTCTGCAGATGTCTGTTAGGTCCATCTGTTCTAATGCGTTGTTCAGAGCCTCTCGCTCCTTACTTATTTTCTGTTTGGTTTATCTGTCCTTCAGAGTGAGTGGTGTGTTGAAGTCTCCTAAAATGAATGCATTGCATTCTATTTCCCCCTTTAATTCTGTTAGTATTTGTTTCACATATGTAGGAGCTCTTGTGTTGGGTGCATAGATATTTATAATGGTTATGTCTTCTTGTTGGATTGACCCTTTTACAGTTATGTAATGTCCTTCTTTGTCTCTTGTGACTTTCTTTGTTTTGAAGTCTATTTTGTCTGATATAAGTACTCCAACTCCTGCTTTTCTCTCCCTATTTGTTGCATGAAATGTCTTTCTCCTTCCCTTCACTTTTACTCTGTGTATGTCTTTGGGTTTAAAGTGAGTCTCTTGAAGGCAGCATATAGATGTGTCTTATTTTTTTATCCATTCAGTGACTCTATGTCTTTTGAATGGTGCATTCAGTCCGTTTACATTTAGGGTGATTATGGAAAGGTATGTACTTAGTGGCATTGCAGGCTTCAGATTCGTGGTTACCAAAAGTTCAAGGTTAACTTCCCTACTATCTAAGAGTCTAACAACTCATTTAATATGCTATTACAAACACAATCTAAGGGTTCTTTTATTGTTTGTTTGTTTGCTTCCCTCCTTTCTCTTCCTCCTCCATTCTTTATATATTAGGTATCGTATTCTCTACTGTTTGTCTATCCCTTGATTGATTTGTGGGATAGTTAATTTAATTTTGCATTTTCTTAGTAATTAGCTGTTCCATTTTCTTTACTGTGGTTTTATTACCTCTGGTGACAGCTATTAAACCGTAGGAACACTTCCATCTATAGCAGTCCCTACAAAATACACTGTAGATTTGGTTTGTGGGAGGTAAAGTCTCTCAGCTTTTACTTATCTGGGAATTATTTAATCCCTCCTTAAATTTAAATGATAATCTTGCCGGATAAAGTAATCTTGGTTCAAGGCCCTTCTGCTTCATTGCATTAAATACATCATGCAACTCTCTTCTGGCCTGTAAGGTTTCTGCTGAGAAGTCTGATGTGATCTTATTTCTCTCTCTGGCTTCTTTTAATAGTCTGTCCTTATCCTTGATCTTTGCCATTTTAAATACTGTATGTCTTGATGTTGTCTTCCTTGTGTCCCTTGTGTTGGGAGATCTTCACACCTCCATGGCCTGAGACGCTGTCTCCTTCCCCAGATTGGAGAAGTTTTCAGCAATCACCTCCTCAAAGTCGCTTTCTATCCCTTTTTTTCTCTCTTCTTTTTCTGACACCCCTATAATGCGAATGTTGTTCCGTTTGGATTGGTCACACAGTTCTCTCAATATTCTTTCATTCTTAGAGATCCTTTCTTCTCTCTGTTCCTCAGCTTCTTTGTATCCCACTTCTCTAGTTTCTATTTCATTTATCATCTCCTCCACTGTATCCGCTCTGCTTTTAATACCGTCCATTGTTCTCTTCTATGATTTGATCTCTGACCGTAATTCATTCCTTAGTTCTTGAATACCTTTCCGTACCTCCATGAGCATGTTAATGATTTTTATTTTGAACTCCCTTTCAGAGAGAGTCATGAGGTCCATATCATTTAAATCTTTCTCAGGAGTTGTATTCATAATTTTACTCTGGACCAGGTTCCTTTGGCATTTCATATTTGTGTATGGTGCCCTCTAGTGCCCAGAAGCTCTACTCTCTGGAGCTGCTCAGCCCCTGAAGCAATGTCAGGGGTTGTAGGGGGGTGGTATTGGGGCCTCAGGGGAGGAAGGGCTGTTTCCTGGATCCTGGCTGCTATGCCTGTCTCCACTGCCTGAACCAGTGGGCCGAGCACACAGATATATGCCTCTGTGCTTTGCGTTTTTAGTTGCTGTAGACAGATCTTGCCTCTGGCTGGCCTGACGCCTGGGTAGGGTTTCCTGATTTGCAAGCCCAGTGGGGCTGGCCAGGAGAAAGGCACTCTAGTCTGCGTGTCATGGAAGGGGTTCTTGGAGCTGAGTAGGCAGCCAGGGAGCTGGAGCACCTGTAGATCGTGAAAACTCCCAATCTGCTGGGCAGCGTGCACCCGGACAATTTTGTCTACCTGCCCTTTCTCCTGAGCAGTAAGCTCTGTGAAATCCTTGCCCCTTTAGCAGCCTTCTTGCTAAGGGCTTCTTTGTTACAAAGTCTCTCAGACTTCCCACCTTTCTTTTGTCCCAGAGCAGCTGGATATGGATCCCTGCTTTCCACAAGCAGCTGGAATCTTACTCTCTCCAGGAATTCTGCCTGTCTTCGCTTCCAACCTTCTGATTATGAGAGTATCACGCAAGCACCGTGAAATGTAGGTTTGTGCTCCCAGAGCAGATCTACAGAGGTAGGTATTCAGCAGTCCCAGATCTCCACTGCCACCCTGCTCCATTCTTCTTCTTCCTGCCGGTGAGCTGGGGCAGGGAAAGGGCTTGGATCCCACAGGAGCACAGCTTTAGTATGTTACCCTTTTCCGTGAGGGCTGTTCTTGTCTCCAGGTTTATGCAGTTTGTTGCAGTCCTCTTTCCTGTTGCTCTTTCGAGAGTATTTGTATTAGTTATTTTTCATATTATATGCAGTTTTAGGGGGAAGCCTCTGTCTCACCTCTCACACTGCCATCTTTAATCGCACTTAAACTTCTATACACTGACGATGACCAATACATTACAAAACTATGAAATAATTCCACTTATATTAAAAAGAATAATGTATTTAGGAATGAACTTCATCACGCAGGTGAAAGACTTGTACAATGAAAACTGTAAAACGTTGCTGAAATAAATTAAGGGAGGCATAAATAAATGGAAGGACATCCTGTATTCATGGATTGGAAGGCTTCCTATTATTAACATGCCAACTCTGTCCAGAGCAATCTAACGATTTAACACAATCCTTATCAAAATCCCAATGACATTTATTTTTGTAGAGATTGAAAAAATGTCCTAAAATGCTCATCATCATTAGTCATTAGGCAAATGCAAATAAAAACCACAATGAGATATCACTTCTAGTGGCTATTATACTTTAAAACAGAAAATAAGAAGTGTTGGCAGAGATGTGGAAAATGGGAACCATTGTGTATTACCGGTGGGGATGTAAAATGGTGCAGCTGCTGTGGAAGACTGTATGGGGGTCCCTCAAAAAACTAGGTATAGAATTACCATGTTATCCAGCAATTCTACTTCTAGGTATATAACAACGACAGCAAAAAAAATGGAAAACAGCGACTCAAACAGAAAAGGGTGGAAACAATACAGGTGTCCACTGGCAGACAAAAGGATAAACAGAATGTGGTATATACATACAACACGATATTATTCAGGCTTGAGAAGGAAAGAAGTTCTGGCATATCCCACAACATGGATGAACCTTGAAGGAACTGTGCTAAGCCAGATACCAAGTGACAATTACCATATGGCTCCACTTATGTGAGGTACTTAGAGTAGTCAAATTCGTAGAGACAGAAAGCAGAATCATGATTGCCAGGGTCTGCAGGGAGAGAGGCATGGAAGAGTTATTGTTTATTGGGTACAGGCTTTCAGGTTGGGATGATCAAAAGCTTCTGGGCATGGATGGTGGGGAAGATCGCACAACAATGTGGACGTGCTGAATGTCATTGCATTTTATTCTTATTATGGTAAAAACAGTAAATGTTTTGTATATTTTGCCACAATGAGGAAAGAAAGAAAGACTCAGTCTCATGGAAAATTACCTTACCCTGGCAAGAAATTTTTGAGAGAGATATAGATATAGATACCAAAGGCAAAATTTTCATTAGGAACATAATTAAGGTTTTACCAATGATAGTGTTTGGTTGTAGTTGTATTATCGTCTAATAACTACATATACTTAATTGTTGATTATCCCTAAAGATCTCGTTAAAATAAAAAGATTATTAAAATTCACTTTGTAATTGAAAATTTCCCCATAAAGAAAACGTCAGTCCTAGATGGTTTCACTGGCAAACAGTATCACACATCTAAAAGACAAAAATAGTAACAGTCCTACAGAACTTTTCCAGAAAATACTCTTGGAGGAACTCTTGCCAATTAATGTTATGAGTAGCATTATGTTTATATGAAAAATAGAAAAAAAGACACTACAAGGGGGAAAGAGCACTACAGGCCAGTATCCCTGATGAGCCTAGACGTAAAATGCCCTCATGAAATTTTAGAAATTTGGATCCAATGATGTATGAAAAGTATAATCCATGACCAAATGGAGTCTACCCTAAGAATGCAAGGTCATTCTGACATAAAAAAATGCACTGGTGTATTTTTCCGTATTAAGGAAATGAAAGATAAACAATGATTATCACCATATATGAAAGTAAAGACATTTGATAATATAAAACATCCATTCATGGTAAGAACATCTGGCAACTTAAGAACATAAGGGGACATCCTCAACCTGATAAAATGCTTCCACCAAAAACCTGCTGCTGGCATCATACTTAATGGTGAAAGACAGAATGCTTCAACGATAAGGTGAGGAATACGGCAGAATGTCCACTCTCACCACGTCTATTCAACATTATGCTTGAGGTCCTAGTTGATAAGAGAAGACAAAGAGATAAAAGGCATACAGATAGAAAAGGAAGAAGTCAAAAACTGTCTTTATTTTCAAAAGGCATGGTGGTCTCCATAGAAAATACTTGGTAATCTAGAAAAAAACAAAACTCATATCCCAGATCTAATAAGCAATTTAACAAGATCACAGGACAGAAAGTCAGTATAGGAAAGTCCTTTTCATTTCAATATTCTAGGAACTATAACTGGAGATGCAAATTTAAAAAAAATGTCACAATAGAAATATATAATATATTATAATTTATAATATAATATAACAACATAACATAATATAACATAACATACATAACATAATATAATATAATCTGGGCAAAACTTGCATGCAGATAACTATAAAATATTGCTGAGAAAAATTAAAGAAGACCTAACTAAATGGAGAGATGCTGTCTGTGGTCATGGATCAGAAGACCGAGAAAGGCTTAAAGACCAAAAAGGATGTAAATTCTCAGGTAATGCATGTACAGATTCGCTGTAATCAAATGCACAAAAGATGGAAAGCTACTTCTAAAACTTATATGGACATGCAAAAGACATAGAATAGCCAAGACCATTTGGAAAAGAACAAAGATAGAGGTCTTGCTCTACCAAATTCCCTGACTTAATATAAGGGTATGGTAATCACAGGAGTGATGCTGCCACACTCAAAATAGACACATGGATCAATGCATAAAATAGAAAGCCCAGCAATAGACCTACACATATATGGTAAGTTGATCTGGGACAAACGTGCTAAGATTACTAAATTAACTAATACTTAACTAGTGGTGCTGGAGAAAGTGGATCTCCAAATGCCAAAGGAAACCACAAGCAAACTTCAATAATACCTCACACCATATGCAAAAAATTAACTCAAAATAAATCATAGATCTAAGGGTAAATTGTAAATTTGAAAACCTGCAAGAAAACATAAGAGAACACTTTTGAGTCATGAGGTTAGGCAAAGATACGTTAGGTGGGACATTCAGTCAGAAAGCATGAATCACAAAGGAAAAATAATCAATGGACTGTTATCAAAATTTAAAACAAAACCTTTTGCATCTGAAACACCACGGTTCAGTATCTATGCGAGGCACCATTTTCTACTCATGTACTGGAACCTCATGACTGACCTTGACTTCTACTTAACCCCTAGAACAGAAAGCTGGGGGCACTTATTTCCAGTTATATGAACTCACTTTATTGTCTTGGGTTTAGGTTGTGAAGCTCTCCCCTTTCTCTATTTCCTGGCCAACTTCTTTCCTCACTCATTTCAGGCATGCGTCCTCTGGGAAATCTCCAAGACTATACTCCAATTCCCGAGGCTGGGTGGCTGCCCCTCCTCGGTCATCTGATAGCTGCATAAACTTCCTTCCACCACTCTCTGCTGTAATCATCCTTTTCTTGGCGTCCCTCCCACAGAATGGCTTGAAGCAGCAAGTCTCATTCACTTCTATAGCCCCAGGCCATAGACCATGATAGGCTCCCAGAGAAGACCAGCCCTGTAACTCCTCAGTTATATAAGACATGCTTTCCTAAACAACATTATTATTTCAAAAACCAAATAAAGGACTCTGAAGCCACCTACTTCCGCTTTCCCTCCCAGGTACTGTTTCCAGCAAGCTCCCTTGAAGCCAGTGGCACACACTCTCATAGTTCTGGGTCGTAAACAGAGGGCATAACAAGGCAGCTTCGCTTGAAACTCAAGTGTCAAAGATGGAATTTCATATCGCAGGACTAGGCAACAGGGAGCTCTCACCTCAGTTGTTCTGCTTTCAACTTAGCCATGCCCAGGCCCTTCCCGTCTGTCCCTCACATTTTCCAAGCCCTTCATGCCCAATACCACGTGTCCACCAACCACCTGATGCGGCGTCTCACATAACCCTCTGAGAGGAAAACCTCTGCTGTTCATTGGGACTGTGGATGCTGTCACCCAGCTCACCCTCCTGGCTTTGATAACACATTTGGACCCTTATACCTCCCCAGGACTTTGATGTGCATAACCCTATGAATCTAAATGTGGGGAGGCCCCACATGAACACTCCTGTCTATGGCATCCCCACCAAATGAGAACTCATCATCTGCCTTGAACACCTCTGCTTTTTTTGCTCAGCAAGTAGAAACCTGTCTTGTGCCTGCTGGGAGGTTCAGAGGAAAGAAGAGAAAAAGAGAGAAAGAGGAAGGAAGAGAGAAAAAGAGATTGAAGATGTGGGAGTATGGGCAGGGGCGTTTTGGGGCCAGGCCCTCAGCTGCTTTGCACGCAGCAGAGTGAGGAGTTTTGCTGGTCTCTTCAAGGAAGTCCTGCTGGTCACTAACGGCACATCACTTTCTCCTGGAAGCATGATCTGCACTCCCTTCCTTTCCACCTCCTAACCTGGTGAGTCTGATGTCCCTTCATGGTCTTTGTCATGTGATGTCAGGGGGCCAGGGTTTTGTCTGTAGAGTTCACTGCTGTATCCCCAGCACCTGGAACAGCGCTGGGATGAACATAATACTTGTTGAATGAGGTAATCAAGGCGGGCACCGTTAGGACAAGGATATTTACTCTTTCTTCCTTCCTTCCTTTAGGACAAGGATATTTACCCTTCTTTCCTCCCTCCCTCCCTCCTTTCCTTCCTTCCTTCCTTCCTTCCTTCCTTCCTCCCTTCCTTCCTTTTTTCCTTTCTTTCTCTCTCTCTCTCTTTCTTTCTTTCTTTTTATTCTTTGGCAAAACATGAAGGGCAGGCTTAAAGACACTGAGTAATATGTTGTTCTGTCTGACACTACAGAGAACCCATCCAGTGGCACAGGCTCACCCGGGGAGCCTGCTGGTCTCTGAAAGTCTTGGAGGGGCTGGGTCCAGAGAAGCCTAGCATGTTTCACCAAGTGCTTCAGGTAGAGCTCGGAGTCAGCTTCTGCCTCTCTCACTGGTCTGAGCCAAGCCAATGCGCCTCCCGTTTCCTTTCCACCCACAGAGCCCCCAAGCCAGGCCTGACTTCACCCAGAGGTCCCAGGAGTCCGGCCGTCATTCTGCTTTGCCTTTGTAGGGGAGGACACCAGACACTTTGAAACTGAGTCCATGGGACCCACAGACATAGACCCATGAATGGTGATCAAGCCCCCTCTGCTGCCACATGCCCCTGATTTCCCCAGTTCCTCCACTGGTTGCTGGGCCTGAAATAAATGCTGACATGCTTCACTGTTTCTGCTTCGACTTTCAGCAATGTGACTTTCAACACGGACACCAGCCTCACGTGACTTGGGGTTATTGGTTGTGGTGGTGCTGGGGTGGTGGAGGGAGGGAGCCAGCATCTTTTTTTTTTAATTTTTTTAATATAATTTATTTTATTATCATTAATTTACAATTACATGTGCAATATTACGATTATTAAACTACCCCTTCATCAGGTCCCCCCCACCAACCCCATTACAGTCACTGTCCATCAGCGTAGTGAGATGCTACAGAACCACTACTTGTCTTCTCTGAGTTGTACTGCCCTCCCCGTGCCTCCCCAACATTACATCTGCTAATTGTAATGCCCCTTTTTCCCTCTTATCCCTCCCTTCCTGCCCATTTTCCCCAGTCCCTTTCCCTTTGGTAACTATTAGTCGGTTCTTGGGTTCTGTGAGTCCGCTGCTGTTTTGTTCCTTCAGTTTTCTTTGTTCTTATACTCCACATATGAGTGAAATCATTTGATACTTGTCTTTTTCGGCGTGGCTTATTTCACTGAGCATAATACCCTCTAGCTCCATCCATGTTGTTGCAAATGGTAGGATTTGTTTTCTTCTTATGGCTGAATAATATTCCATTGTGTATATGTACCACATCTTCTTTATCCATTCATCTACTGATGGACACTTAGGTTGCTTCCATTTCTTGGCTATTGTAAATAGTGCTGCAATAAACATAGGGGTGCATCTGTCTTTTTCAAACTGGGCTGCTGCATTCTTAGGGTAAATTCCTAGGAGTGGAATTCCTGGGTCAAATGGTATTTCTATTTTGAGTTTTTTGAGGAACCTCCATACTGCTTTCCACAATGGTTGAACTAATTTGCAGTCCCACCAGCAGTGTAGGAGGGTTCCCTTTTCTCCACATCCTCGCCAACATTTGTTGTTGTTTGTGTTTTGAATGTTGGCCATCCTCACTGGTGTGAGGTAATATCTCATTGCGGTTTTAATCTGCATTTCTCTGATGATTAGCGATGTGGAGCATCTTTTCATGTGCCTGTTGGCGATCTGAATTTCTTCTTTGGAGAAGTGTCTATTCATGTCCTCTGCCCAATTCTTAATTGGATTGTTTGCTTTCTGTTTGTTAAGGTGCATGAGTTCTTTATATATTTTGGATGTCAACCCTTTATCAGATACGTTTTTTATGAATATATTCTCCCATACTGCAGGATGTCTTTTTGTTCTACTGATGGTGTCCTTTGCTGTACAGAAGCTTTTCAGCTTGATATAGTCCCACTTGTTCATTTTTGCTTTTGTTTCCCTTGCCCGGGGAGATATGTTCATGAAGAAGTTGCTCATGTTTATGTCCAAGAGATTTTTGCCTATGTTTTTTTCTAAGAGTTTTATGGTTTCATGACTTACATTCAGGTCTTTGATCCACCTTGAGTTTACCTTTGTGTATGGGGCTAGACAGTAGTCCAGTTTCATTCTCTTACATGTAGCTGTCCAGTTTTTCCAACACCAGCTGCTGAAGAGGCTGTCATCTCCCCATTGTATATCCAAGGCACTTTTATCAAATATTAATTGACTGTATATGTTTGGGTTAATGTTTGGATTTTCTATTCTGTTCCACTGGTCTGTGGGTCTGTTTTTGTGCCAATACCAAATTGTCTTGATTACTGTGGCTTGGTAGTAGAGCTTGAAGTCAAGGAGTGTAATTCCGCCTGTTTTATTCCTCCTTCTCAGGATTGCTTTGGCTATTCGCGGTCTTTTGTGGTTCCATATGAATTTTAGAATTATTTGTTCCAGTTCATTGAAGAAAGCTGTTGGTAGTTTGATAGGGATTGCATTGAATCTGTAGATTGCTTTAGGTAGTATAGCCATTTGACAATATTTATTCTTCCTAGCCAAGAGCATGGGATGCATTTCCATTTGTTAGTGTCCTCTTTAATTTCTCTTCGGAGTGTCTTGTAGTTTTCAGAGTACAGGTCTTTCACTTCCTTCGTTAGGTTTATTCCTAGGTATTTTATTCTTTTTGATGCAATTGTGAATGGAATTGTTTTTCTGATTTCTCTTTCTGTTAGTTCATCATTAGTGTATAGGAAAGCAACAGATTTCTGTGTGTTAATTTTGTATCCTGCAACTTTGCTGAATTCAGATATTAGTTCTAGTAGTTTTGGAATGGAATCTTTAGGGTTTTTTATGTACAGTATCATGTCATCTGCAAATAGTGACAATTTGACTTCTTCTTTACCAATCTGGATGCCTTGTATGTCTTTGTTTTGTCTGATTGCTGTGGCTAGGACCTCCAGTACTATGTTGAATAACAGTGGAGAGAGTGGGCATCCTTGTCTTGTTCCCGATCTTAGATGAAAAGCTTTCAGCGTCTCGCCGTTAAGTATGATGTTAGCTGTGGGTTTGTCATATATAGCCTTTATGATGTTGAGGTACTTGCCCTCTATACCCATTTTGTTGAGAGTTTTAATCAGGAATGGATGCTGAATTTTGTCAAATGCTTTTTCAGCATCTATGGAGATGATCATGTGGTTTTTGTTCTTCTTTTTGTTGATGTGGTGGATGATGTTGATGGATTTTCGAATGTTGTACCATCCTTGCATCCCTGGGATGAATCCCACTTGATCATGGTGTATGATCTTCTTGATGTATTTTTGAATTCGGTTTGCTAATATTTTGTTGAGTATTTTTGCATCTACGTTCATCAGGGATACTGGTCTGTAATTTTCTTTTTTGGTGAGGTCTTTGCCCGGTTTTGGTATTAGAGTGATTCTGGCTTCATAGAATGAGTTTGGAAGTATTCCCTCCTCTTCTATTTTTGGAAAACTTTAAGGAGAATCGGTGTTATTTCTTCTCTATATGTCTGGTAGAATTCAGAGGTGAATCCATCAGGCCCAGGGGTTTTGTTCTTGGGTAGTTTTTTGATTACCAATTCGATTGCGTCACTGGTGATTGGTCTGTTTAGTTTTTCTGTTTCTTGCTTGGTCAGTCTTGGAAGGTTGTATTTTTCTAAGAAGTTGTCCATTTCTTCTATGTTTTCCAGCTTGTTAGCATATAGATTCTCATAATATTCTCTTATGATTCTTTGTATTTCTGTGGGGTCCGTCGTGATTTTTCCTTTCTCATTTCTGATTGTGTTTATGTGTGTAGATTCTCTTTTTCTCTTAATGAGTCTGGCTAGGGGTTTATCTATTTTGTTTATTTTTTCAAAGAACCAGCTCTTGGTTTTATTGATTTTTTCTATTGTTTTATTCTTCTCAATTTTATTTATTTCTTCTCTAATCTTTATTATGTCCCTCCTTCTGGTGACTTTGGGCCTCATTTGTTCTTCTTTTTCCAATTTCAGTAATTGTGTCTTTAGACTATTCATTTGGGAATGTTCTTCCTTCTTTAAATAGGCCTGGATTGCAATATACTTTCCTCTTAGAACTGCCTTTGCTGCGTCCCACAGAAGTTGTGGCTTTGTGTTGTTGTTGTCATTAGTCTCCATATATTCTTTGATTTCTGTTTTGATTTGGTCGTTAACCCATTGATTAATTAGGAGAGTGTTGTTAAGTCTCCATGTATTTGTGAGCCTTTTTGATTTCTTTCTAAAATTTATTTCTAGTTTTATACCTTGGTGATCTGAGAAGTTGGTTGGTAGGATTTCAATATTTTTGAAATTACTGAGGTTCTTTTTGTGGCCTAGTATGTGGTCTATTCTGGAAAATGTTCCATGTGCACTTGAGAAGAATGTGTATCCTGTTGCTTTTGGGTGTAGAGTTCTGTAGATGTCTGTTAGGTCCATCTGTTCTAGTGTGTTGTTCAGTGCCTCTGTGTCTTTACTTATTTTCTGTCTGGTTGATCTGTCCTCTGGAGTGAGTGGTGTGTTGAAGTCTCCTAAGATGAATGCATTGCTGTCTATTTCCTCCTTTAATTCTGTTAGTATTTGTCTCACATATGCTGGCGCTCCTGTGTTGGGTGCATATATATTTATAATGGTTATATCTTCTTGTTGGACTGACCCCTTTATCATTATGTAATGTCCTTCTTTATCTTTTGCTACTTTCTTCGTTTTGAAGTCTATTTTGTCTGATACAAGTACTGCAACACCTGCTTTTTCTTTGTTGTTTGCATGAAATATCTTTTTCCATCCCTTCACTTTTAGTCTGTGTATATCTTTGGATTTGAGGTGAGTTTCTTGTAGGCAGCATATAGATGGGTCTTGCTTTTTTATCCATTCTGTTACTCTGTGTCTTTTGATTGGTGCATTCAGTCCATTTACATTTAGGGTGATTATTGATAGGTATGTACTTATTGCCATTGCTGGCTTTAGATTCGTGGTTACCAAGGGTTCAAGGGTTGCTTCTTTACTATCTAACAATCTAACTTAACTTTCTTGTTAAGTTATTGTAAACACAGTCTGATGTTTCTTTCTTTCTCTCCCTTCTTATTCCTCCTCCTCCATTCTTTCTATAATAGGTGTTTTATTCTTTGCCTTTAGTTAGTATTTGGATGGTCTGCTTTCTTTGCTATGATTTTTTTTTCTCTGGTGACATCTTTTTAGCCTTAGGTGTGCTTCCCTCTAGAGCAGTCCATTTAAGATATCCTGTAGTGGTGGTTTATGAGAGGCAAACTCTCTTAACTTTCGTTTATCTGGAAATTGTTTAATCCCTCCAGCATATTTAAATGATAATCGTGCTGGATACAATATTCTTGGTTCGAGGCCCTTCTGTTTCATTATGTTAAATATATCATGCCATTCTCTTCTGGTCTGTAATGTTTCTGTTGAGAAGTCTGATGATAGTCTGATGGGTTTTCCTTTGTAGGTGATTTTTTTTTCTCTCTCTAGCTGCCTTTAATACCCTGTCTTTATCTTTGATCTTTGCCATCTTAATTATTATGTGTCTTGGTGTTGTCTTCCTTGGGTCCCATGTGTTGGGAGTTCTATGAGCTTCGGTGGACTGCGAGACTACTTCCTTCCCCAGCGAGGGAAAGTTTTCAGCAATTATTTCTTCAAAGACTCTTTCTATCCCTTTTTCTCTCTCTTCTTCCTCTGGTACTCCTATAATGCGAGTATTGTTCCGTTTGGATTGGTCACACAGTTCTCTTAATATTCTTTCATTCCTAGAAATCCTTTATCTCTCTCTGCCTCAGCTGCTCTGTACTCCTGTTCTCTGTTTTCTATTCCATTAACAGTCTCTCGCATCTCATCCATTCTGCTGTTAAGCCCGTCGATCGCTTGTCTGATTTCTGTATTGTCTTTCCTCAGTTCCCTCACTTCCTCCCTCAGCTCTTGCACATTTCTCTGTAGGTCCATCAACATGGTTATGACTTTTATTCTGAATTCTTTTTCAGGGAGGCTGTGCATTTCCATCCCTTCAGACTCCCTCTCTGGGGTTGTCTGGTTGATTTTGGTCTGAACCATATTCTTCTGTCTTTTCATGACTGTATAATTTGGTCACTGATAGTTGCCACGTATGTCAGCTGGGCTCTTTAAGACTTTAAAAAGAGAAGAAAAAAAAAGAGAAAAAAAAGAAAAAAAAGAAAGAAAGAAAAAAAGAAAAAAAAGAAAGAAAGGAAAAAAGAAAAAAAGAAAGAAAAGAAAAAACAAAAACAAAACAAAAAACAAAACAAAAACAAAAAAAACAAAAAAAATGCCCACCGGACGTAGATTCTGTGGGAATGCTCTAGGTGGCGCTATTGCCCCACTATTCCACAGCTGTGACTGTCCCGGGGAGCCAGCATCTTAATTAGCCCTGGGAGGCCGTACACCCTCCTTCTTGGAGCAGAGCTGCTGGCTCCTCAGTCACGGTTGCCAGTGAAGATTGACTTTTTCACAGAGGACTGCTCTGACTCTGCTGGGGGAAATGAGTGCAGGAAGAAAGAGGAAATAACACCTCTCTTTCCCCAGCATCACCCACAGCCTTCGTATCTGAGAACAGCTGGGCCATGTTTATATGGAGGGGGAGAGACACATGAGAAAAGAACCTGTGGATCCTAAGAAAAGCTCTTAGACTCAGATACATATAGTCAGCTCCCAAGCACCCTCACTCCTCCACAAGACAGAGTACCTCCAACAGGCATCCTTGCCTCTCTACTACAGACTGTTCATTTTCGTATGATGAAGGTTTTTTCCCCTTTTCCTAAGGTGACCTTGATATGTACTGCAACATAATATGGGCAGAGGAAGCCTATTTGGGGGACTGGAGCACGTTTGTCCCTTAAACCCAACAACATGTGCGAGCCCTGTTAGATATTGCAACGCCTAGATTCGCCAGGCCGATGGACAAACGGTGGGCCCTTCCTACACAGGTAATGCGTGAGTGGCCCTCATAGAGGCCTCCACCAAATCATATTAATCCCTGTCCTTACTGGATGGGAAGCTGAATCCCACTGGGACCCCCAGAGTGGGGCCCTTAGCTTTGCACGGTGGGTAGTTCTAATGTCTTAGCCTGCCCATTGGAGAACACACTTCCATAAGAAGCTGACCCATCCTCTCTTCCACCACATTCCTTTACTTTCTTTTGTTTCTCTCTCATTAGGAGTGAAATAAATCTGGAAATTTTTGGTGTATTTGGTGGTGGTGGTCGGGGGGTGGGGGGTTAATATCCTATTTGTCCACACTGTTAGATAGGTACAGTCCTAGGGTGACTGGCTTGCTTTAGCTCTGGTATCTCAGCGGCTGCTCCTGAAGGCCAGGGAAACACCCCCTCTCCCCAGAATGCCTCTGCTCTCCTAATCTGGGCCCTAACTCAGTGGGGATGCTCAGCTCCACCTAGAAACCCCAGGCCAATGGGCAAAGTTATTGGATGTGTCCTTTCGTATCAAGGAGCCTAACTAGCACACAAGGACCCCAAAATATGCTTTCTCCCTGACTCACTAGTCCCCTTGGGAAGGGCAGGTGAGGAAAAAGTACTTTGGCGGGGCCTGCTATGTGAATTTATTGCCCTTTAGGTGCTTAGGGGTCCAGTGTCTTTAAGCACTACTGAAGCCGAGGTGAGGTAGGGTTCAGGTGGGAAACAACATTTGGGAGTCCCGTAGCCCTTTTCCTATATCGCAGAGGGCAGCCAAGGTGGGACCCATAAGTACAGTCCTAGCGGGACTGGCTTGCTTTAGCTCTGGTATCTCAGCAGCTGCTCCTGATGGCCTAGGAAACACCCCCTCTCCCCAGAATGCCTCTGCTCTCCTAATCTGGGCCCTAAGTCAGTGGGGATGCTCAGCTCCATGTCACCGCTCCTCCAAAAGGGGCTGGTATCTCACATTCCTGGGTCTCAGCCCTGTCAAAAGAGGAAAGGCGCTCCAACACTCGGGGAGGGCCGGGGAGCCTGATGGGCATTCCTTCTTTTGTAGCTGCTGTTACATCAGTTACTGGACATGACTGGGAGTGACAGGCAGAGGAGTCTCTGTGTGTCTGTGTATGTGTGTGATATGTGTGTTTAGAATGTGAAACAAGAAACAATATGGCAAAATCTGATGGATAAACACAGCACACAACTCGGAGGCTGCACTTGAAACTCAAGCAGGGACATTACGTGGAGGAAGGGGACAGACAGGTCAGCAGTAGGAAAAGGCGTGGGTCACTAGTTTCCCATTTTTGCTATTGGAAATAGGACTGAGCCCAAGTTCCGAGCTCTCCTCCTTTGCTAACATCCCCAGCCCCGGCCCCAGCTGCATAATGTCACAATCCTTGCACGTGAACGAATGGCTCAGGTAGGTGAGGCAAGTGGCCAGTTCCTCAGGAGAGGGTGTGGGGTCAGCAGGATCTCCCAGCTCCCAGCGAACAGATGACCCTTAGAGCGGGTGAATGAGCAAGAGACTAAGCATGATTTTTGTGTGTGTGTGCCCCATTCTCCCTCATTCTCTCTAGTGCTATATCCCAGTGAGTCCTGGGTGACCTTGGGAAGATGGCAACATTTGTCCTCAACTCTGCCAAGCGTTACTCAGCCTGGTATGTTGGCAGGGCTTCACATGTATTTGGTTTATTCTTCAATCATCCGAAACAAGGTGAGCCATGTGAGCACCATTCAGAGATCACATCACCAGCAAGTGACAGAGCCGGCATCCGGTCCCTGGTCCATCCGAGGCAAGGGCCCTTCCATTACAGCAGTGCAGCCTGAGCACGCGCCACTCTCCCCAGCTAACAGCCATGGGGTCGTGATCCACTGTGTGTCACAGCTCATCTCCTTAGGGATGGGGATTCTGTACTTGCAGTCACACACCCAAGAAAGCTGAAACCTTTAAGGGGGCCAGGTTCCTAGGTGGCAGTGTCTCCTGGAGACAGTTGCCACTGCCCACTGTCCAAACTCATCCCACACCAGCCCCGACTGGGGAATTATTCCTACTAATAAAACGATGGTGGTAACCCAATGGGAAAAAGAGCCACATCTGCTGTACCCTTCCCCCATTGCTCCCGAATCACCCGACAAGCAGCAAATATGCCCCCCTTACTGTCAGACATGACTAGGAGCAAGTGAATTTGTGCATCTCAAGAAGGGCTCCATTGCCCCCTGAGCAGTCAGAGGAAAGTCACTACATGCAGGGACATTACGAGGAGGAAGGGGACAGACATGTCAGCAGTAGGAAAAGGTGTGGGTCACCAGTTTGCCATTTTTGTTATGGGAAATGGGACTGAGCCCAAGTTCTGAGCTCTCCTCCTTTGCTATGGTCCCCCCATGGCTCCCTATGGTCCCCTGGGCCAATTCTACAGACCTCTGGGGTTCTCCTGAGTATGGTCTGAAAACCACTGGTCTCACGTAAAAGATGGAATCTAATGGTGGGCCTCTTGGGCACGGGTAAATGAATGAGTGGACCTCATAGGGACCCCTGTCAAATCACATTCACCTTCTGTTTCCTTACTGTATGGGGAAAGCTGCATCTCACTGGGACCCCAAGCATGGGACCCTCAGCTTCCCAGGGTGGGCAGCTCAGCCTTTCAGCCTGCCCAAAGGGAGAGCACGTTCTTGAGGAACACTCCCACAAAAGGCTGACCCGTCCTCCCTGCATCAATTATAAAGAGGCACTTGGTTTTTCTGTGACTCCAGTGTGAGGAAATGTACTGAGATCTAGCCAGTGGGGGGCCAACATGGCGTTTGCTTGTGTCCACGACAATGCCAGTCAATTGTGTTCATCACTGGCCATCTTCTGAGACTCCTGGTGTCAGTCACAGACAAAAGTCAGGCAGATGGATAAACTGCACCCACAGAACATCCACTCACTTGTGGGTTTTGGAAGTGGGCTAAAATGTAGTGGAAGAGTGGGTGGAGGGAGGTGGCATGATTTGAGAGATGTTCTGCATAGGATAGATAGGATGGCGCTGTCTTAGATTGGAGATGGGCCTGGGGGGAGGGGCAAAGAGGGGTCAAGGATGACACCCAGGTTTCCTGCTTGAGTGACCTGTCGCCTGGGGTCGCCATTACCAAGATAGGGATCACAGGTGGAGAAGCAGGATTCAGTGGGGGGCTCAAGACGTCAGGTCTGGACTTGGACTCTGCTAAACTTCATAGAGCCGATGTGTTCGTGAAAATCACCTTAAATGCTCTCAGTGACATAGGAAATCAACAATATTCTACCCCACTGGGGAGGGAATGGATACATATTCTGTTTCATTTATTTTTCTTACTACATGATAACACACATAACAAGTGTGTAACATTTTGGTGTATGGTGTGAAGGTGGGGCTCGAAGCCAGTGGTTCTTAACCATTTGGGGGCAGTAATTTGTATGGGACATTGATGTGAACAGAGGAGGCTGCCTCAGGCCCTGGTTGGCCACTGAAGAACCGACAAGACGTATATTTCAGGGACACACGTAAACTATTCATGGCGCACACCGTGGAGCGTGGATTGGGAAACTTTGGCCTTGGGTTACTTATCAGTGTCCTCTGGGGGGTGGTGAGGGTTACTGTGACTGTCTCCTCCCAGAGGCAGGAGCTAGACTTAGAAACCATAATCCTGGTGTTCTCTACTTGCCATGAGAACTAAATGGGGTAAAACATATAGAGGAGTGCCAGGGAAAACCTGGCCCCTGGTAACGGTGTCTTGCCATATTTCCTTAGAAGGAAGGAGCCATGACATTTTGGGTGGCATTTGTAACTCTACCAGGCAAACTATCACCGGGAGGAATTTCACCATTCATCTCATATGGAATAAAAACAGCCCTGTTTTTTCTGCATTTGACTACATGAGTAAACAGTCGGACTTGTATCACGCTCTGTGCTTTGTAATATCTCCCGGCGCTGTCGGATTTACCTCCTTAATCTCCACAGCCTTCCTCAGGAGTTGAGAAGGACTGCTGCTGTGAGCCCTTTGGGGGGATGAGCCCAGGGACTTACAGGAATAATAGCTTCTGCCTCACGGAGGGCTGTGGGGATTAAGCGGGATGCCCCTTCCACAGGGCAGTAGGTGTTGAACTGGGCCCAGAGCCAGCACTCAGCAGTTTCCTTCAGGTCAAGCCCTTTGGGGTGGGCGTTGGATCTCTGGGCCTGCACAACAGCCATTTGCATGGAAATCATGAGGACACTGGCAGTAGCTGAGAGCTTGCAATGAGGAGGGCTATGGGCTGCTGAAATGGTTGCTGAAGGCATATTGCATCTCCTTCCCTTTTAACCCAGCTGGGGTCGAAGAATTCTGCTACCCCCACTTGTGAAGCGAGGGTCAGAACTGTTTTTTGGTTTCAGGGAAGCGGCCAGGAGAGGAGAGTCAGTTACTTAGCCAAGCCACAGTCAGTGATGGGTCTGGTTCTGGCTCCCAGATATCCTGAGCCTCGTTGCAGTGCTGTTCTGTCCAGCAGGCCCATTAGCATGTCCTGTTGGTCTGCAATACCTTTGTCGCGGGGATGTAAAGTAGGCGTGTGCGTCCGCAGGTAAAAGGGGGCTAGTTTTGCTCTGTACGGTTTTCCCTCTGTGCCTGAGGGGAGGCAGGTGTCAAGGGGCCTAAGTGCTGGCTGACAGCCTGCCATGCGCCCAGTTCATTACACAAGCTTTGATTCTTGCATGCATGTAGGCTAGGATCTCAGATTAGCATCTGGGGGCAAATCACTGCACCTTCTCAAAGTCTTGTTTTCCATTTGTTGAAAACTGGGGTGTGTATTACCAACCTCGCATGGTTGTGGTGAGGACTAAATAGAACAGCCAGTATGTATACCCCAAATGGAAATGTGCCCATATGAGAAGACACAGGAAATAAAATGGAAAGAGAAGGAGAGGCCAGGAGTAAACGTGTGTTCTTTAGTTGTAACAGACTAAAAGAATCATAGTTACACTATACAGAGAACTCTGATGAAACAGCTCAAGAAACACACACTCACAAACAAACAACAATAGAAAGGGTAGCATTGAACAGGCCATTTACAGAAAGACAAATGGCCAACGCAACAGGAATACAAAGCTCGACACCACAAGCAATAATGGAAATAAAATAGCAGTGAGGTAACACTTTTCCAGCTGCAAATTGACAAACACTTAAAAAATTAGTGATACCAAATGGGTATCGCACACTGATGTTGTGAGTGTGAATCGGTATGGAATCTTTGGCGAGCCACTTAGCAGGGATTCATCAGCTTTAATATATTTGCCCTACTGTTGCATCTCCCAGTTCTCCCTCTTCCTCCTGCCACAGACCAGAACAAGGAGCAGGCTGGGACAGTCGATGCTTCCTAGACCAGGGCCCTGGGGGCTCAGATGTCTCGGCCTTAAGATCCATTGCCCTGGACACACCCTTGGCGTGCCCAAGGTCAGGACCTACGGAGGGGTCCCCACGCCTTGACTGAGCAGCCTGACTCTCAAGAATTACAGCCAAAGGTCTCAGGGTTTATGTGAGACACAAGTTTCTAGATCTGTCTTCCCTTGACTGCCCTACCTTGGTTTCCACTAACACACAGAAGAGAGACCCAGAGTTTGATTTTGCATCCCCAGCAAAGCCAGGGTGCTGCTCGTTGCAAATTCAGGGTCAGTTTCCAGGATTTGGCAGAGCTTTCTTGTCTGCAAGCTGAGTTTCTGGATATGAGGATGGGGCTGGTAAGGAGAAAGCCCCAGTCCACAACTCCTTTGGCTTGAATTTCATTAGAGCTTAAAGTAAACAACGCACAAACTGGGTTTTCCTTAAGTCTTTAGGCTTATATATTCATAAATAGAGTGATGTAAAGGTTGGGAGCCAGCAGTTTCAATTAGTCATTTAACCATCTTTGTTAAAGTGGAGCGGGGGGGCAGGGGGGCTGGAAGCCTGATTAGAGTGGATTTATGGGAGAGTCGAGGAGAGGAAAGGGAAGCAGTGATATTAGTCAGTGAGGCATCTCAGGGCCGGAGGAGTGTGGGAGAACGTATCAACTGCTGGGAACAGAGCTCACTCATCTACAGGACGGGATGGTGGAAATCTCGGCCAGGGAGGCAGGATGGAATTTCAGGGAGGGGACAGGCCCTCAGCCTCTTTACACCCAGCAGAATGAAGAGCAACAAGTCCTTTCTGAAATGACAGGCACATTGTACCTCCCAGAAAACTTGAACCTCACTGGCATCCTGCTGCTGTCGAGTGCTGACCCAGTGAGTCTGACTTCCTTTCAGCTTCACAGATCGTCAGCTCAAGGAGGGCTGGGATCGAGATCTCTAGAGTTCACTGTTGTACCCTCGGTGCTTGGAACTGAGCCTGGTGTACACATGGTAGGCCCTCAACAAACACTTGAGGAAAGAAGGAATGAATGTCACTGCTGGCCAGGATGACTTTTCTCCATTTTCCAGAACAGGACCGACTCAACTGATGACACTGTGCCCTTCATGTATTTTGTCAACACCCCGGAGAACTCACCCAATGACACAGGCTTGCCCAGGGAGCCTGCAGTCCCCATGGGTCCTGGAGGAGCTGGGTCCAGAGATCCCTGGCATGTTTCACCAAGTCCTTCTGGTGAGAGTTCAGAACCAGCCTCTGCCTCTCTCACTGCTCACAGCCAGGCCAATGCGCCTCCCCTTCCTGGTTTACCGAGAGAGCCCCCAGGCCAAGCCCGACTTCCCCCAGGGTTCACGAGGGTCCAGCCATCAGTCTGCTTTGCCTTTATAGGGAAGGATACTGGCCACTCAGGAATCGAGACCGCAGAACTCGCACACACAGGTCCATGAATGGTAGTCAAGCCCCTTCTGCTGACACATGCCCCTATTTTCCCAGTTTCTCTGTCACCAGGCTTAAATAGATGAAGCATGCTTGATACTTTTGGCCTCATGGTATTTATTGTCCCTTTCCACACCAGCGTCCACCTCCTGAGCTTTACGGTTTGCCTCTTTTGGTGGGGGTACTGGGGTGAGGGCTGGGGACTGGGGAGAAGGAGTTAGTTAGCCGTGTGTGTCCGGTACTCCTTTGTCTGGGAGCAGTACTGCTTGTTTCTCACTTGTTGTTGGGATAGGACTGTGTTTGTTGGAGAGGTAATCATTCTACCACCTTCCAACATTTCCAAAAGGGTGGCTGTTGGGCAGTGACTGAGTGATAGCCATTGGGGTGGGGGGTGAGGGCAGTGAGCAGGGAGACAGGGAGGTTGGGTCAGAAGGAAAGGAGATGTCACAGAACCCAAGGCTTTCTGAGGCACGAGAGCCACTAGGCTATAATCTGACCACAACAATCCTCACTCCACCTCTGGACGGAGTCCCTCCAGCACATGGTCTCACCCATTACCTCTGGCTGCTCATCTAATCCTATGACACCATGTCCCTTTGTAAACTGCTCTTGGTATGTATTGCAGTAAAATAGCAGCAGGGGAAGAGCTGAGCATGGCAAGTACTTCCCGGAACCGGGAAAGGCGTGCGCTTTTCTGGGACTGTTCTGATCCTGCGTAAGGCTCTGCTAGGGAGTTCAGGCCCGTGCAGTCCCTACTCCCACAACCTACTGGAACCGTCTGGCTCCTCGGAAACTCCCGAGCCCACGAGGCCCCTTGACTTGCTGCATTTGGCTCTGAGCCGCACCAAGTAAACCTGTGGTGCAGGGGCTCTGAGAGTCCATTCTGTTTTCCACTTCTACAGTATTTTATACTATAATATTTCAAACCAGCAGAAGAAAAAGAGAGAACAGTATGGCAACCACCACCCCTATTTAGTAACACTTTGCCATAAGGGCTTCAGATCTCTCTTTCCTTTTGAATTAAATGTCATGAACGCATCTAAAGCATCCCCCAACCCATACTCACTCGGCTCCTCCCTGGTGTCTGAGTAATCCTAGCTCTCCATGCAGCTTCAGAGCAGCTCCTCCCTCCTGCATGGGTGACCCTCACATCACCTTGGAAATGGTCCCCTGATGCCTCCTGTGGAACATGGGGGCTTCTACAACCCTGAATCCCAACCCAGGGGCAAAAGCAAGAACACCTCAGCAGCTTTTACAGATAAACCAGGACCCAGCCCTCTCCCATCTAGAAACTTTTTCCTGTGAGGTAAGCCCTGTCTCAGTGGGGGAGCTGAGCTCTTCATCTCTTTTACCAAGAGAGGCCAGGGGCACCATCCCGGTTTCCAGCCCTGCTCAAGTGATAGGAATGCTTCATCTACACAAGGGGCTGGTCCCTTGACAGCTGCTGTCACGCCCCATGGGCTCAATGACAGGTATGGCTGGCGGGGATGGCGAAGAAAGCGGGGCCAGGCAGACCCGAGTCCTGGTGAGACCCACCCAGTGGGCCTACTGGAAGCCGGCTGGGATCACCAGACCATGCAGCACTGTCCAAGGTGACCCATCAGCCACGAGCTCCATCAAGGTGGCTGAAACCTGCAGGGACTCGCTGTACTGAGATGGGTACCGACAGCAAGCACGTGGTAGGCAGCTTTCTAAAATGGCTCTTTACAGATCCCTGCAACCTGGCACTCATGCCCCTGTATCACGTCTTCCCCGTTGAGTGTGGGCTGGGCCTAAGTTGCCTCTAACCAACACAACTTGTCAAAAGTAATGGCATGTCATTTCTGACGTTCGGCTATACCAAGACTGCAACTTCCATCTTGCTGGCATTCCTCCTCTCCCTCTGGCGCCTCTTGCATTCTTGCTCTGATGGAGAGGGCCACCTGGTAAGGAGCTGATGGCAGTCCCCGTACAACAGCCAGAGAAGAACCGAGGCCCTCAGCCCAGTAACCCAGGTGGAGCCGGATCCTGCCAATAGTCATACGAGTGAGCTTGGAAGTGGATCCTCCCCAACCTGAGCCTTCACATGAGACCGCAGTCCCTGGGCTGACACCTTGCTTGCAGCCTTGTGAGAGATGGGAAGCAGAGGGTCCACTTATGCCATACCCATGATGGTCCCCGATCCACAACCCCCTGAGAAAGAACTGTGTGTCCTTGTATGCCACCATGTTTCAGGGTAATTTGTTATGCAGCAGTCCATAATAATGAAGACAGCAGGAATCTTTGGAGGCTGGGGCCATAAGACAGGCCTGACTCAGGCTGGAAGGGCTTCTTAGGGGCCAGGGTGGCACAGGGCGTGTCCACATATTAGTCTGACCTGGGCTCTAGCCCCAGCTTTGTCACTAATCATCTGTGTCACCTCAGGCAAATCAAAGTCCCTGGCTTAGTTTGCTCTTCTGTGACATTCGGCTGGTGCTCAACTTACAGGACTACTGGAAAGGTAACTGTCGATTTCTTTGTAACTCACATGACAGAATGTCTGATATATGCTAGGCCCTCAGTAGATGGTGGCCATGAGCATTAATATTGTTGATCTGGGACCCTGCATCGGCCTCGCAGGAGCTCCCCAGTGATCCAGGAGGGTTTCAGTACTCAAAAAACCAACCCAGGCAAAAATACCCTCCCAGCAAGTAGCCCAAAAGCATTAGTTCTCCAGGAAGGGAGGCATATCAGAGCAGACACTTTTCTGAAAAAGCAAACAAACAAACATTCTGGTGTGAGGGAGGCAGTCCCAGCTGGATGCAGTTCAGAGGCTATATCCCTTATACAAAGGAACAAATACCCACATTTCCCTCTCCCTCTTCCTCCCCGTCGCCATTGCCACCCCCCTCTGTCTCCCTCCCTCCTTCCCTTCTCCTCTCTCTTTGTTGCCCATTTCCAAGGTCCTACCCCCACAATTCTGCCTCTTTTCACGCATATCACACCTCCTAAATAGCCAGCACTTCCTTATCTTTCCCTCGTTGTATTCTAGCTAAACTCCCATCAATGTTCTCATTAGGCACTGGTCTCCGGTTACTCCAGGACACAACAGATAGTCCCTAGTCACTGGCCTCTGGGGAACAGCTCAGGTGGGCATCACCCTGACCTCCCCATTGTTCCCTAGAGGTGGAACATTTAGAAGGCCCAGTTTGTACAGTGTAGAAATCTTCACAGGGACAGGAGCCCAGGACAGATTCCAGACCAGGAATGGAGTCTTCTTTCTGGGTCACCCAGATCCAAAATGAGATGATTCTGCAAGAGGCCCTTTCCATCCAAGATTTTGTCTCCCATCTCTCAGACCACCCATCTGAACATCTGGACTCCGTTCCCTTCCTACAGGCTCATCTCTCTCCAGAGCATATCTAAAATTTGTGTTCAGTCCCAAGAAAGGTTCTTGCTTGCCTCAGGGCCTTTTGTACTTACAGCTCTCCTCTGAAACCACTATTTCTCTATGTGACCTTCCACTTGTCCTTCTGGTCTCTCATGTTCCCACACCCAGAAGGAGACTGACTCTTCCTTGTTCCTAGATCTCCCCAGCCCGTGGTCACCTGCCCCGCCTCTGCTGTGCACACAAACACACCGGGTACTTTCCCCTACCACAGCATTTCTCACACTGACCTGTCAACTCCGATGGGTTAATTTCCATGACTGTCCCACCTAGACTCTCATCTCTAGGGCAGGAGCTGTGCCTTGTTCCTGGACCAACCATTACCTAACACTGGGATTTCACATGGAGCAGGGTCCCAATAAATGTTTACCGAAAAAAGTGAGTCAATGAGCATGGTTTCATTAAGCCTTTAACGTTCCTGTACTCTCTGATCTGGGACAATGGCAAGCAGTATTCTTTTAATTTCTCCCAGCATGGAGGCCAGAGCCTCCCGTCGGGAAGAAGCTGTATGCTTCCAAAGTCTCGGCTGAGAGCAGCCTTCCTGGAGGTGCCAAAGGCTTTTCTGCATTCCTCAAATGAATCTGGTCTGGCCAACTACAGGTAGGGCAAGGGGCATGAGACCACACGGCATACAGAGGTGGACATAGCTGCTGCCACTGCTGACAGATCCCAGGCCCAAGGGACAAGGTGCTGAGGCCTCCTCACTCCTTCACTTCAGGACAGTGCTTGGAGGAGGGACACTTGGCTGTGATGGCACCACTCTCCAGCCAATCCAGTGGGTAAACAGGGACCATAACTTGACAAACAGCGCTAGAAACTCAAGCAGCAATAGTGGGATTTAATGGAGCACGGCTTGGTGATTAGGAGACTTCACCTGTATTCCTCATGCCCCACCCCGTCATACACAGACACACACACACAGCCCAGGCTCACAACTCCCTGTTCACCACCCACCAAGGGGTTACTTATATACACACACAGCATCACGCATTATTCCCTTACAGGAACACCACTGCTGTTCATTTGGTTCCTGCCTGTTCTGACTCACCTCAGGCCCCCCTTGCTATGATGACTCAATAGGACCCAACCGCCTCCCTCTTTGCCCAGACTCTTTGTTTCTGGGCCTTCTCTGCTACAGGGGAAGACATGTTTCATCAGTCAGTACTAATGACACTGTCCTCACTCACCGTCTGAACACAAACACCCCTGTTCTCATGCTCTCAGCCTGGGGGAGCCATCAGCTCTCCAGTCAAGTTCACACAAGTCCCATCCTTCTTCTCCTCAGGCCTCAGTCTCCCCAGGTACAACCAGTAGCCTTGAATAGTTTGGCTCTCACAGCCCACGATGGTATGCCATTTAGGGGATTGGTATGCTTGCAGCTGACTTCTGTGCCAGCCAAAGACTTGTTGTAGGGCCCCTGGGCACACTGTTGCGCTGGGGCGGGGTGCAGGTTGCAGGGGGCTGTTTTCCATGTGGCTCCCCATTGGCTCTTTTCCTTAAGACACTGATTGATACCTCAGGCTCCTCATCCTACCTAAGGCTTCCAACTCCATAGCCCAGAGCTGTGAGGTTAATGGCACCTCCTAGCCAAGGTCCCTGGAGGTGAAAGCAGATGTCACCACCCTAAGCCACAGTGGAATGTTTCAAAAACTCTAGATAGTGCCGTGCATATATCCTCGTTCATTCTAGAGGGCTAGAACTTCAGAGGGTCACCCAGGATTCAGTCTGAGCCCTGAATGAGCATCATGATTCTTAACAAATGCGTTAACATGCTCTGAGTCATGCTGGGCCCCACTTTTTAATCCTGTTCTGCCTCCTGTGTCTGATGTTGACTTCCACTAAGGCACAGAACAGAAAGCTGTGTCTGGTTACCTGCACTGGCATACTCTCGCATTATTGTTTGGACTTCATGCTATAATGACCCTGGCTAACTTTTTTGAATACTCATTTGGGTAGGAAGCCTTCACTGACTCCCAGCCTGTCACCTAGCACAGAGTATCCAGCCTGAGCTCTCTCAGAGCCCCGAAGCCTCTTTCCATCCCTCTCTGTGGTAATTGTCCTGTTCCCTGCACCCCATGCTCCAGGGCCTGTGACGGTAGCTGTGCTTTATTCCTCTTGCATCCCCGGGGCCTGATCTGGGAAAGGATCCAAGGGAAGACCAGGCATGTACCTTCACTTTTTATGTAAGGGAGGCTGTCACCAACACCTTCCCACATTCCAACCATCAAATTTGCAGAATTTTAAAATGTGGATAACATCAAATGGGGAGGGTGAAGAAAAATGGATGCCATCCTGTGCTATGCCCAGGACTGTGAATTAGCATCGCCTTTACAGAGAATCATTTATCAATGCTTAGCAATATCTAAACATACATATAAATATATATATTCTTATTGAGATACAATTCACATAGCATAAACATCGCCCTTGTAGGGTGTACAGTTCGGTGGTTTTAGATACGGTCACAGACTTGTGAAACCATCGGCAATCAATTTTAGACAATTTCATCATCCCCCCTGCCCCTAAAAGCGCCATCCATTAGCCATCATTCTCTATTGCCCCCATCCACCAGCCCCAGAAAGCCAGTAATGTACGCTCTGTCTTATGGATTTGCCCACTCTGGACATTTCGTGTAGACGAAATAATACAGTATGTCATCTTTGTGGTGGCTTATTTCACTTAACATAATGTTCAAAAGGGTCACCCATGTTGTCGCATGTATCAGTACTTCATTCCATTTTTGTGGCTGAATAATATTCCATTGTATGGCCATACAACTTATGTTTATCTGTTAATCAGGTGATGGACATTTGGGCTGTTTCCACCTTTTATGGCTATTATAAATATTGCTACTATGAGAGTCTTATAAAAGGTTTTGTGTGTTCTATGCTTTTGGATATATACCTAGGTGTGCAATTACTGGGTCATGACGTTTATATTTACTCATTTGAGGAATTGCCATACTGTTTTCCATAGGAGTTGCATCATTTTATACTCCCACCAGCAATGTAGCAGCCCTCCAATGTTTTTCTCCACAGACTTCCCAGCTCTTGTTAGTGTTTGTCTTTTTACTATAGCCATTTAGTTGAACATGAAACCGCATCCCAAGGTAGCTTTGATTTGCATTTCCCTAATGACTATGCATCTTTTCATGTACTTGTTGCCCATCGGAATATTATCGCTTGAGAAATATCTATTCGGGTCTTTCCTCATATATTTTCTTCTAGCACTTTTTCTTCCAGCTCTATTTGTATCCATATCAGACATAATACAGACATTGAGGTACAAAAACAACAATAACAACAGAGAGAGAGAAAGAAAAAAATCCATTGGAGATTACTTACCTTATGACTACATGCCACAATTTGTATATTTAGAGACGCATATTTAATTGTTGGATGCAGGTTAGCCACATTTATATTTATTTTTAATTTTAATTTTTATATTTGAGATACAACATTGTTTAAATTTAAGGTGTACATCATGTTGGTTTCATACATTTATATATTGAGATATGATTAGATGTAGCATTAGCTTACACCTCCATTGCCTCTCTTTATTACCATTTTATTTTCTTGTGCAAACACTTAAATCTAGTCTTGGCAACTTTCAAATACGTAATACTGTATTGTGAATTACAGTCACTATGCTGTACCTTTCATCCCCAGGACTCACTTATTTTATACTGGAAGTTTATACCTTTAGAACACCTTCACCTTTTTCACCTACCCCGACACCAATGTGTCTGCTGTATCTATGAGCTCAGTTGGTTTTGCTTTTTTTCTTTTTTTAGGGTCTACATATAAGTGGGAGGATCATACAGGACTCATCTTTCTTTGTCTGACCTACTTCACTTAGCATAATGCCCTTAAGGTCCATCCGTGTTGTCATAAACAGCAGGAGTTCCTTCTTTCTAGTGGCTGAGCAGTATGTCATTGCGTATATATAAGATGCTTAGGTTGTTTTTGTATCTCCCCTATTATGAAGAATGCTGCAATGAACATGGGAGTATAGATAACTCCTTGAGATCACGATTTCATTTCGTTTGGGTATATACCCCAAAGTGGAATAGATGCACCATAGGGTAATTCTATTTTTAATTTTGGGGGGAACCTCCATACTGTTTTCCACAGCAGCTGTACAATTTTCATTTCCAGCAACAGTCTACAAGGGTTCACATTTTTCCACTGTCTCACCAACACTTATTTTTCATCTTTTTGATGGTAGTCAGTCTAACAGATGTGACATGATATCTCATTGCGGTTTCATTTGCATTTCCCTGATGATTAGTGATTTTGAGCATATTTTCACGTACCTACTGGCTATCCATATATCTTCTTTGGAAAAATGTCTATTCAGATTATCTACCCATTTTTTTAACAGGATATTTTTCCTGTTGAGTTGTATGAGTTCTTTATGTATTTTGGATATTGACCCCTTATCAAATACATGGTTTGCAAATATTTTCTCCCATTCCGTAGGTTGCCTTTTCGTTTTGTTGATTATTGCTTTTGCTGTGCAGAAGCTTTTTAGTTTGATGCAGTCCCACTTTTTAATTTTTGTTTCTGTTGCTTGTGCATTTGCTATTATATGCAAAAAGATCATTGCAAGGTCAATGTCAAGAAGTTTTCTCCCTACGGTTTCTTCTAGGATACTTTTAGTTTCAGTTCTTACGTTTAATCTTTAATCCATTTCAAGTTAGTTTGTCTCATGGTGTACAATAGGAATTCAATTTCAACCTTCTGCATGTAGTTACATCCAGGTTCCCAACACCATTTATAGAAGTGATTATCTTTTTTCGCATCAATTCTTTTTGGTTCCCTTGTCATATATTTGTTAACCTTATATTGGAGGGTTTATTTCTGGGTCTCAGTTCTGTTCCACTGATCTCTGCATCTATTTATGTGCCACTATAACTGGGTTTTTTTTTGTTGAAGTATAGTTGATATACAATATTATACTTGTTTCAAGTGTACAACATAGTAATTCAACAGTTATATACATTATTAAATCCTCACCCCGGCTAGTGTAGTTACTACCTGTCAACATAGAAAGATGTTTCAGAACTACTGATTATGTTCTCCACTCTGTGCTTTCATTCCCGTGACTAATTTATATTTCAGTTGAGATTTTGTGCCTCTTTATCCCCTTCACCTACTTTGCCACCCACCCAAAACCCCTCCCCAATGGCAACCACCAGTCACTTCTCAGTGTCTATGAGTCTACTGCCATTCTGTTCATTTGGCTTTGTTTTGTTTTTAGATACCTCATGCAAGTGAAATCATATGGTATTTGTCTTTCTCTTCCTGGCTTATTTCTCTTAGCATAATACCTTCTAGGTCCATCCATGTTGTCACAAATGGCAGAATTTCTTTCTTTTTAGGGATGAATAACATTCCACTGTGTACATGTACAATTTCTTCTTTATCCATTCAACTAAGGGACACTTTGGTTCCTTCCCATATCTTGGCTATTGCAAATAATGCAGCAATAAACATAGGGGTGCATATATCTTTTCGAATCAGAGATTTTTTTTTTCTTTCGAGTAAGTTCCTAGAAGTGGAGTTACTGGGTCACATGGTATTTCTACTTTTAGTTTTTGAGGGACCTCCATATTAATTTCCATAGTGGCTGCACCGATTTACAATCCCACCAAGAAGGTAGGAGGGTTCCCTCTTCTCCACATCCTCGCCAACACTTTGTTATTTCTTGTCTTTTGGATAGTGGCCATTCTGACTGGTGCGAGGTGACATCTCACTGTGTTTTTGATTTGCATTTCCCTGATGATTAGTGATGTGGAGCATCTTTTCATGTGTTTAATGGCCATCTTTATGTCTTCTTTGGAAAAGTGTTTATGTAGGTCCTCTGCCCGTTTCTTAATCAGGTTATTTGTTTTTCTGGTGTTGATGTGTTTGAGTTCTTTATAGATTTTGGATGTTGAATTTATCAGATACTATCATTTACCAATATATTCTCCATTCTTTGTTTTGTTAATAGTGTCCCTTGCTGCACAGAAGCTTTTTTAGTTTGATGTAGTTCCCTTTGTTAATTTCTGCATTTGTTTCCCTTGCCCGGGGAGACATGTCCAGAAAAAAAATTGCTTGTGCTTATGTTCAAGATAGTTTTGCCTGTGTTTTCTTCCAAGAGTTTTATGGTTTCATGTTTTATACTCAGATCTTTAATCCATTTTGAGTTTACTTTTGTGTATGGAGTTAGACAGTAATCCAGTGCCACTGCATTGCATGTAGCTGTCCAGTTTTTCCAACACCATTTATTGAAACAACTGCCTTTCCCCTTTTTATATTCATGGGACTTTATCATATATCAGTTGATCGTATATGCATGGCTTTATTTCTGGGCTTCCCATTCTGTTCCATTGATCTACGGTCTGTTCTTATGCCAGTACCATACTGCTTTTACCACTGTAGCTTTGTAGTATAGCTTGATACCAGCAAGCATGACACCTCCAGGTTTGTTCTTCTTTCTCAAGATTACTTTGGCTATTTGGGATCTTTTGTGGTTCCATATGAATTTTAGGATTCTTTGATCTAGTTCATTGAAAAATGTTGTTGGAATTTTGATTGGGATTGCAGTGAATCTGTAAATTGCTTTTGGCAAGATGGCCATATGCACAATGTTAATTCTTCCTATTCATGGGCATAGTGTTTATTTCCATTGATTTGTGTCTTCAGTTTCTTTCATCAGTCTCTTATACCTTTTTGGAGTACAGGTCTTTCACTTCCTTGGTTAGGTTTATTCCTAGGTACTTTATTAATTTTGATGCACTTGTTAATGGAATTCTTTTCCTAATTTCTCTTCCTCCTAGTTCATTGTTTGTATATAGGAATGAAACAGATTTCTGTATATTGATTTTGCATCTTGGATCTCTTGTGAATCCATTAATTAGTTCTATTAGTTTTCTGGTGGAGTCTTTAGGGTTTTCTATATATAGTATCACGTCATCTTCAAATTGTGACAGTGTTACTTCTTCCTAACCAATTTGAATGCCTTAATTGCCTTTTCTCTTCTGATTTCCATGGCTAGGGCTTCCAATACTATGTTGAATAAAACCAGTGAGAGTGGGCATCCTTGTCTCGTTTCTGATCTTAGAGGAAAGGTTTTCAGCGTTTTGTCATGGAATATGATGTTGGGTGTGGTTCTGCCATATATGGACTTTATTATGTTGAGGTATGTTCCCTCTACACCCATTTTGTTGAGGGTTTTTAGCGTGAATGGATGGTGAATTTTGTCCAATGCCTTTTCAGCATCTATCGAGATGATCACATGGTTTTTATCCTTCCTTTTTCAAAATGGTGTATCACATTGATTTACCAATATTGTACCATCCTTGCATCAGTGGAATAAATCCAACTTGGTCATGATCAACGATCTTTTTGATGTATTTTTGAATTCAGTTTGCTAATATTTTGTTGAGGATTTTTGCATCTATGTTCATCAGCAATACTAGTCCACAATTTTCTTTTTCTGGGGTGTCTTTCTCTGGTTCTGGTATTACAGTGGTGTTGGACTCATAGAATGATTTTGGAAGTATTCCCTCCTGTTCTATTTTTTGGTATCCTTTAAGAAGGATGGGTATTAGCTCTTCTTTAAATGCTTGGTAGAATTCACTTGTGAAGCTATCTGCTCCTTGACTTTTTTGTTTGTTAGAAGTTTTTTGATTACCAGTTCAATTTTGTTACTGGTAATTAGTCTGTTCAGATTTTCTGTTTCTTCCTAGGTTTGCCTTGGAATGTTGTACTTTTGTAAGAACTTGTCCATTTTTCATAGGTTCTCCAGTTTATTGGCATATAGTTTTTCATATAATTAGCTAATATTTCTTTGTATTTATGTGGTGTCAGCTGTAACTTCTTTTTCATTTACTTGTTGCCTCTGTCTTTTTTCTTAATAAGCCTGGCAAGGGGTTTGTTTATTTTGTTTATCTTCTCAAAGAACCAGCTCTTGGTCTCAATTTTTTCTATTGTTTTCTTATTCTCTATTTTATTTATTTCTTCTCTGATCTTTATTATGTCTTTATTTCTACTATCTTTGGGTTTCATTTGTTCTTCTTCTTCTAGTTTCTTGAGTTTTGATTTAGATTGTTGATTTGGGATTGTTCTTGTTTCATGAGGTAGGTCTCTTTTGCAATGTACTTTCCTCTTAGAACTGTTTCTGCAGCATCCCACATACTTTGAACTGTTGTGCTTGTTTTCATTTGTCTCCATGTATTATTTGATTCTTTGACTTGTTCATTGATCCATTGATTATTTAAATGAATGTTGTTTAACCTCATGTGTTTGCAGGGTTTTTTTTATTTCTTCATGTAATTGAGTTCTAGTTTCATACCATTGTGATTGAAAAGCTGCTTGATACAATTTCAATATTATTTAATAGACTGAAGCTCTTTTTGTGTCCTAATATGTGATCTATTCTGGAGAATGTTCCATGTGCACTTGAGAAAAATGTGTTCCCTTCTGCTTTTGGGTGGAACAATCTGTATATATCTGTTATGTCCATCTGGTCTACTGTGTCATTCAAGCCACTTCTAATTTACTTTTTGTCTGGTTGATCTATTGAAGTAAGTGGCAGGTTAAAATATAAGTACTGTTACTCCTGCTTTTCTGTCCCTTTTATTTGCATTAAATGTCTTTTTCCATCCCTTCACTTTCAGTCTGTGCATGTCTTAGGTCTGAAATGAATCTCTTGTAGGCAGCAGACAGATGGGTATTGTTTCTTTATCCATTCTGCAGCCCTATGTCTTTTGATTGGTGCATTCAGTCCATTTACATTAAGGTAGTTGCTGATAGGTATGTACTTACTGCCATTTTATTAATTGTTTTCTCTTTGTGTTTGTAGTTCCTGTCTGTTCCTTTCCTCCTCTCCCATCCTTTTCTATTGTGATTTGTTGCTTTTCTTTAGTTTTATCGTAAAGACAATTGGATCCATTAAAAAAAAATTTTGGTGTATATATTATAGGCTTTAGGTTTGTGGTTACCGTAGCTTACTAAATACATAACAATCTGTATTAAGTTGATGTTTGCTATTTTTTGAACACAATCTAAAAGTACTACATTGTTTTCTTCTTTCCCTCCACACTTTATGTATAAGATATCATAACCTACATCTTTTGTGTATCTCTTGACTGATTTTGTGTATACTTGATTTAACTACTTTTGTTTTCTTACCTTTGTACTTTCTTAGTCAGTTATTCATCTACTACTTTACTGTAGGTTTATTTTTACTGATCAAAAATATTTAGGCTTAAGAACATTTCTATCCACAGATGTCTCTTTAAAATACATTGTAAGGCTGGTTTAATGGTGGTGAATTCCTTTAACTTCCATTGATCTGGGAAACTTTTGATCTCTGCTTCAATTCTGAATGATAATCTTGTTGTTTTGAGGATTCTTGTTTTTCGGTTCTTCCATTTTATTACATTAAGTATTTCATGCCACTCCCTTCTGTCCTAAATAATTTCTGCTAAGAAATCTGCTGACAGCCTTAGGGTGCTTCCCTTATATGTAACTGTCTGCCTCTCTTGTTGCTTTTAAGATTCTCTCTTTATCTTTAATCATTGCCATTTTAATTACTATATGTTTTGGTCTTGTCTTCCTGGGGTTTCTTTTGTTTAGGACTTTCTGTGCTTCAAGGACCTTGGTGTCCGTTTCCTTCCCCTGATTGGGGAAGTTTTCAGCTGTTATTTCTTCCGAGAGTTTCTACTCCTTTGTATTCTCTTCTCCTTCTGGGGCCCCTATTATGCAAATATTGTTTCATTTGGAGTTGTCAACACAGGTCTCTTAGCATCCTCTCATTTTTCGAAATTCCTTTTTGTCTCTGTTCCTCAGCTTGGTTGTTTTCCTGTTCTCTAATTTCCATCACATTGATGTCTCTCCTTTACTTCCAGCAGTGCGCACTTCATTCCATGGTATTTTTCATTGCAGTTGGTGCGTTCTTCAGATCTGAGTGGTTCTTTTTCAAATATTCTATCTCTTTTTTGAAGTTCTCACTGAGATCATCCATTCTTCCCCCCAGGTCAGTGAGCATCTTTATTACTATTACTTTGAAATCTTTATTAAGAAGATAGGTAATCTCCATTTCATTTAGCCCTCTTTCTGGCGTGTTATCCTCTTCTTTTGTTTGGAATATATTCCTCTGCCTCCTCATTTTCCCTGGGTTTCTGTGTTTTTTCCTTTGTACTGGATAGATCAGCTCTGCCTTGTCATATAGAAAATGATGGCTATATGAAGAAGGCATCGCGTGGTGCCCAGAAGCTCAAGACTCTACTCTCCAGTGCCTGTTTCTCCTTTGTGGTGGAGCTGCAGTTGCTGTTGGTTGGCTGTGGGTGCAGCCACCTTTCTGCCTGACTGTGAGCATTGGCTTATCTGTCAGCTTGACTCAGTGTGTAATTTGTGTGCTGAGAGGTACTTTGGCTGTGATTGTTGGGTGGTGGGTCCACCCTCTGCCTTCCAGGCAGCAACAGCTGCCACTGCTGGGCTGGCAGTGTGGGGAGAGTGGTTGTACTCAGGAGCACCACCATGGGACTCAGTCACAAGTGATGGAGATGGAGTGTTTGGATCTGGCTCTTGCAGGTTCCTCCCCAGTTGGGCTGAGAGAGGGCTGGGGAAGCTGGGAAAGACTCCCTATGCCTGCCAGGCAGCAAAATATGACCATTTCTATGCCAAGGAGGCTGGGCTGGTGGGTATACCACCTCTTCTTTTTCCATTATTACATCAATAGGTACTTATGTTGTTTCCGTATCTTGGCTATTGTAAATAATGCTGCAACGAACATGGGAATACTGCTATCTCTTTGAGATTCTGACTTAATTTCCTTTGAATATATACCCAGAAGTGGGATTTCTTGATCCTAAGGCAGTTGCATTTTTATTTTTTTTTAGTAACCTGCTCCCTGTTTCTATGGTGGGTCCACTAATTTACATTTCTACCAACACTGTACATTTCCTTTCCTCCATCTTCTCACCAGCATTTATCTTTTTTTTTATAATGGCCATTTTAATGAGCATGAAGTGATATCTCAATGTGTTTTTGATTCACACTTCTCTGATGATTAGTGATGTCAAGCAATTTTTCATATATCTGATGGCCATTTTTTATGTCTTCTTTTGACAAATGTCTATTTAGGTATGTCAGTCCATTTGGGCTGCATAAAAAATACTATATGCTGGGTAAGTTATAAATAAACAAAAAGCATTTTTTCACAGTTCTAGAGACTGGGACATCCAAGATCAAGGGCCTGGCAGATTCAGTGTCGGGCTGAGGATCTCGTTCTTTTTTTCATAGAAGGCCTTGTTTTCATTGTGTCCTCACATGGCAGAATCAAGGGAGATTTCTGGGGTCTTGTTCATAAGGTCTCTAATCCCATTCATGAGACTTCATGACCCGGCCATTCACAAAAAGGTCTAACCTCCAAACACCATCAAATTGAGGATTAGATTTCAACATATGAATTTTGAGAGGACATAGTCATTCTATAACATTCTGCCCCTGACCCACCAAGATTCATGTCCTTCTCACTCACAAAATGCATTCACCACATCCCATCAGCCCTTAAAGTCTTCACTCTTTCCAGCATCAACTCAAAAGTCTAAAGTCCAAAGTCTCATCTAAATATCATCTAAATCAGTTACGGGTGAAACTCAAGTTATAATTCATATTGAGATAATTTCCTCTCCACCTGTGAATCTGTGAATACGACATGTTACACATTTCAAAAAAAAAAAATACAATGGTGGCACAGGCAGGGGATAGACACTCCCATCCTCAAAGAAAGAAACAGGAAAGAAGAAAGGATAACAGGACCTAAGCAAGTCCAGACTACAAGGAAAATTCTGTGAAATTTTGTGGCTTGAAAACAATCTTCTTGGGCTGGATGCTCTGCCATCCAGACCCACTGGGATTGAGGTCCTGCCTTCAAGAACCCCTACTCTGGCAGTTCTGGTTCTACACCTTTGCTGCACAGGAGTTGGGCCCCCATGTTCCAGGTAGGCCGGCACCGAAGCATTGGGTGGCCGTACCCACATGACATCTTTTAGCATGCACCTCAGAACTTTTCTAGCTTCTAAACCTTACCCAATTCCAAAGCTACATCCATGTTTTTTACATATTTGTTACAGCAACTTTCTACTTCTCCTATCAAATTCTGTCTTAGTCTGCTTGGGCTGTTATTACAAAATAGTATATATTGTTTGGTTTATTAACAGCAAACATTCATTCTTCACAGTTCTGAATGCTGGGATGTCCAAGATCCAAGTGCTGGAAGATTCAGTGTCTGTGAGGGCCTGTCTCCTTGTTCATGGTGTTTTTGCTGTGCCCTCACGTGATGGAAGTGGATAGGGAGCTTTCTATGTTCACTTTTATAAGATCATTAATCTCTTTCACGAGTACTGCAACCTCATGACCTAATAAGCTCTCAAACATCCCACTTGCAAACACCATCACACTGGGGATGAGGTTTCAGCATAAGAATTTTGAGGGTACACATTTAGTCTATAGCAAGGTCCTTTGTCTACAAAGGTGGGTGCACTAATTTATGTTTCTACCAACACTGTACATTTGTTTAATTTTTGCAATTGACTTGTATTAGTTCCTTATGTGTTTTGACTATTAACCACTTGTCAGATATATGGTTTGCAAATATTTTTCTCCCATTCCACAGATTGCTTTTTCCACTCTGTTGATTGTTTCCTTTGCTGTACAAAAGCTTTTTAGTTTGATGTATTTCTGCTCTTGTTTCCTGTGCTTTTGGGGACATATCGAAAAAATTGCCCAGACCAATGTCAAGAAACTTTTCCCATGTGTTTCCTTCTACTAATTTTATGGTTTTAGGTCTTACATTTCAGTATTTAATCCATTTTGAGTTGTTTTTTATATGATGTGAGGTATGGGTTGAATTGCATTCTTCTGCATGTGAATGTCCAGTATTTCCAACATTTATTGAAGAGACTGTCCCTTCCTTATTGTGTGTTCTTGACACCTTTGTCAAAAATCCGTTGACTATGGATGATGGATATACTTCCGGGCTCCATTTACTGTTGCCTAGGTGTATGTGTCCACTTTTATGCCAGTACAATACTGTTTTGATTACTATTGCTTGGTAATATACTTTGAAATCATGACGCCTCTAGCTTTGTTCACTTGGCTCAAGATTGCTTTGACTACTGAGGGTCTTTTGTTGCTACACTTGAATTTTAGGACTGATTGTTCCATTTCTGTAAAGTATGCAGTCAGTGTTTTAATAGGGATTCCAATGACTTTATAGATGACTTTGGATAGCATGGACATTTTAACAATATGAATTTTTCCAATCCACGAATATGGGATGTCTTTCCATTTACCTACATCTTCTTTAATTTTCTTCATCAATGCGTTACAATTTGTGTACAAGTCTTTCACTTCTTTGACTAAGTTTGTTTCTGAGTTTTATATTCTTTTTGTTGCTACTATGAATGGGATTATTTACGTGTTTTTTTAGTTAGTATTTAGATTTTTAAAAAATATATGAACATGTCATTTGTAAGTAGAGATAATTTTATTTCTTACTTTCTGGTGTGGACAACTTTTGTTCTTTTCCTTGCTTCCTTGTTCTGGCCAGGATTTCCAGTACCATATTAAATAAAGTGACAAGAGTGGTCATCCTTGCCTAGTACTGTATGTTAGAGGTCAAGCTTTCATGTTTTTCCCAGTGATTCTTATATTTGCTCTAGGCTTTTCATATACAGCCTGTATTGTGTCAAAGTAAGTCGTATAAAACCTATTTTGTTGAGACTTTACAATCGTGAAAGGGTGTTGAATTCTGGCAAACAGTTTTTCAGTGTCTATTGAATGATCACGTGTCTTTTTTGAACCATTTTTTTAAGGTAGTGTGTCACACTTATTGATTTGCATATGTCAACCCATTCTTTTTATCAGCTTTATTGACGTATGACTGGCAAATAAATTTTGTACACATTTAAATTCTATAGTGTGATGTTTTTTTAAGGTGCACAAAGTATCGGATTAACATACATATCCATTGTGAAATGATTATTACAACCACATTAATTAACACACCCATCCTGTCAGATAGTTACCTTTTCTTGTGGTGAGAACACTAAAGGCATATTCTCTTAGCAAATACTTCTCTTCGAAGTATACAGTACAGTATTTTAACTGTGGTCACCAAGCTGTACATTACATCTCCAGAATATACTCATATTATAACTGAGAGTTTGTGCCCCATGACCAACATCTCATTTCCCCCACTTACCAGTTCCTGATAATAATCATTCTGCTCTCTGCTTCTGTGAGTTTAACTTTTTGTATTTTGCATATCGGTGAGACCATACAGTATTTGTCTTTTGGCTTCTGGCTTTTTTCACTTAGCGTAAGGTCGTCCAGATTCACCCATTCACCCATATTGCCTCAAATGGCAGGACTTCCTTCTTTATTTAATTGGTGAGGAATATTCATATATATATTATTTATATATATCATTTTTTAAATACTGCTTGCATTTGCACTGGATATACACACAGAAGTGGGATTGCTGGATCATATGGTAGTTTTATTTTAACTTTTTAAGGACCCTCATACTGCTTTTTGTAATGGCTGTACCAATTTACATTCCCATCTACAACTTATACAAGGGTTCCATTCACAGTACACCTTCACCAACACTTGTTACCTTTAGTCTTTTTGATAATAGCCACATTAAGCGGTATGAGGTTTTGATTTGCATTTCCTTGATGATTGGTGTGGGGTAAATGGCAGAATTTCCAGAATCTCCCGCCTGGCCTTAGTCCATTTACACAGCAAAGGGTGCTTACTGCTGCAGCCTCCCACGGCCTCTGCTGGATCCGGGACAAGGGGTGGAGAGAAACGGCCATTCTCTCCTCCTCTCCATTCATGATATGTAATTGGCCTGGCATCTGCCAGTCAACAAGGGCCCGCCCATGGAGTTCCTCCCAGGGTGGGTGGGTGGGGAGAAGTGGGAGTGTGCACCACAGCCAGAGGGGATAGGCAGAGCCAGGCTGGGCTAGTGAATTCGAGCAAGCTGTGAGCAACAAAAATGGGTTTTTTTCCTTGCCTTACTTCACTCTCACCAGATTCAGAGGGGAATTTGGTCCAGGAGGGGAACCCCCTTACACCCAGAGCTACATTTAGTGTAGACTCAGCAGGGTCCGGTGAACCCCAAATCTGTCCTTCCGGGTCCAGTGTTTCAGCAGGCTGCCCCTATAGATGGTGGGGAAATACCCATGGACCCCCCTCCCGTGGGTGGTGGGTAGACACCCGGGGACCTTCCTGTGGATGGTTGGGATTCACTCGGAGATTCCCCAGTGGCGATTTGGTCATGGTGCCTCCTAGAGGAGTGGTGCGGACTGGAGACCACATGTAGAATTAGCAATTCAAGGTGCCTCCCCAGAATTGGGGATGGGTGGGGACACTGGAGGCTGTGCAGTTCGCCGTCTGCAACATAAGGGACTCCTTAGGGGAACTGAGTGGCCATGGAGGTGGCAGGAATTGTGGGGTGGTTGTTTCTCACGGCATTGGAAAGGGTTATCAAGGAGAGAGACACACTTCAGCATCAGCAGAACAGGGAGACAAGTTGTGGGATGCTCTGAGAAAGGAGCAACAGCTGTTGAGAACTGAGATCATGCTGCTGAGAGACATACTAGTGGCCTGGGAGGGGGCAGCATAAAAATGCAAGCTGCAAGAGGCCGTGAGGAAGGTGAAGGAAAGGGTGGTGCCTTCATCTCTGGAAATGATAGAGGAGATGTCAGAGGAGGAGGATCCAGGGGAGGATGAAGGGGTGGGGCTGAGGGTGGAACTGTTGCTGAGGCACCAACCCCTCCTGTATTGAAAGTCCGCCTGGTTATAGTTAAGAAAATAAAGACACAGCAACTGTGGGTTCCTCAGGGGGAGAAGCAGCCCCCTCCCCAGCTTGTGGAGCACTCCATGCTCCACCCCTCTACCCGGGCTGAGCTGGTGGATTTGAGCACCGAGTTTCAGCAGAAGCCCTCAGAGCTTCTGCCCACATAGCTTTTGAATCTCTGTCTGCATCATAAATGGGAAAACTGGCTTCCCTGATGACTCACCCCTCTCTCCTGCAGAGGTTGCAAAATGCCCAGCACACCTTAGGGAATCATGTGCTTCTGGGTTGGCTGACAGAAGCCCTTAGGGCAGTTTGGCCTAATCAGGGTGATTTACTATACATCCCTGCTAGCTGGCAAACATATGCAGAGCTCCAGCAGGTTTTATGGGAGTTGGGCATGAAAAATACCATCTATAATATGGGCCCTCAGGGCTCCAGTGAGGAGTTGTTCACTATGGGGATGAGAAACGTGGTGCTCCATACAGCTTCTGATCCCTCTTTGGGCCCCTAGTGACTATTCCTGCCCCTCATGTAGGGCAACCCATAAGTGAGGTTACTCATACAATAGCAGATCTGGGGGAGGTTGAAACAATAAAAGTGCAGAAAACACATTCTATTACTGAAAGAAGACGTTCAGAAGGCTCCAAGAATGTCTCAAGGACCCAGACATAGGTTGACTGATGAAGGTGGGGGTGCTGAAAGAAAAACTTGGTGGACGTCCCAATAGGATCTTTCTAGAACTATGGCATCAATTAAAGCCAGAAGCTAGAGGCAAATCCCCATGTGCCTGCAGGACTTCTTAGAGGAGAGTACCCAGACCCCAGCTGGGCCCTGCCTCCACAGGAAGGCGATAGGGCATTGTGGTTTGGCAGGGGAGGGGTCAAGACCCACACCTTGGGGGACATGGTCGGGACTGGACACCACATGTAGAATTAGCAATTCATTGGTCCCCAGGAATGTACAACATGTCCTGGCACTGTTGGAACCAGGGGCTGAGTGGTCTCTGATGTATGGCAACCCTCAGTGGTTTCCTGGGATCCCTGCTGTGTGATAGATGGCTTATGGGGGTAAGGAAATTAGAGTGAAGAAAGCCCAAATCCCACTGGGAATAGTGCATTTACCCTCAAAGGAGTATGCCATGTATATTTCTCCCATCCCTGAATTTATTTTGGAGGTGGATATACTGCAGGGCCTGTGGTTACAGACTACTGCAGGTGAGTTCAGACTGAAGTTATGTGTGGTAAAGGCAGTTCTGAGGGCACATGCTAAGCACCTGCCTGTAGCTTTGCCTGTACCTCAGTGGGTGACAAATACTAAGCAATATAAATTGCCCAGGGGGCACAAAGAAATTAGAGAAAGTCTACAGGAGCTGAAGAATGTGGGCATCAGAAAGCCCACTCATAGTCCTTTTAATTCCCAGGCATAGTCAGTGGAAAAGCCGGATGGCTCCTGGTGTATGACCATGGATTACAGAGAACTGAATAAAGTCCCACCCCCTCTGCATGTTGCTGTCCCCTCTATAGCAGCCCTTATGGACATACTCAGTCGTGAGCTAGGAGCATATCATGTTGTGGACCTTGAAAATGCTTTATTCTCTACTGACATAGCAAAAGAAAGCCAGGAACAGGTTGCCTTCACATGGGAAGGCCAGCAGGGGACATTCACTGTCCTTCCACAGGGATACCTCCACAGTCCCACCATTTGTCATGGACTTGTAGCCCAGGACTTGGCCACATGGAAGAAACCGCAAGAGGTGTAGCTGTTTCACTACATCGATGATATTATGCTCATGTCTGATTCTCTTGTAGACTGAGAAGGGACAGTTCCTAGACTGCTGCAACATCTACAGGAGAAAGGATGGGCTGTGAACGGCACCAAGATTCAGGGATCTGGTTTGTCAGTAAAGTTCTTGGGGATTTTCTGGTTGGGTAAGACTAAAGTTATCCCAGAAGCAGTCATAGGTAAGGTCCAGGCTTTCCCTACCCTTACAGCTGTGGCAGTATTACAAGAGTTTTGGGGTCTTTTGGGCTACTGGAGAGTGTTTGTTTATCCTACACTTGGCACAGATTCTGAGGCCCTTATACAGGTTGGTACAAAAAGCCATCAGGTGGGACTGGGAGGAAACATGTGCATCTGCTTTTACTGCTGCTAAGTGAGCAGTCAAGGCCATATAGGCCTTGAGTGTAATGGACCCATCAAGGCCCTGTGAGCTAGATGTTCATGTAATGGAAGATGGTTATGGATGGGGGTCTCTGGCAGTGGCTTGGATGAACCTGCCAACCTATTTGATTCTGGTTGCAACTCTGGAAAAGAGCAGAGGTCCGGTACACCTTGACAGAGGAGCAACTGGCTGCTGTGTACCATGCCTTGCTGGCTATAGAGCCCATCACCAGAACAGCTCTGACCAAGGTAATAACTAACCACTGATCCCATCGTGGGGTTGGTGCAAGACTGGACCCAAAGGCCATGGAGTGGTGTGGCATGGATGCCCACACTGGCCAAATGGGGCACATATTTACAGCAGTGTAGCACCCTTTCCAATAGCTGCTTATTGGGGCCAGCGATATATACCAGTGGAAAGCAGAAAGAACTTGCTTTTGAGCCACTGGTAGCCAAGAGTCCTTGCCAGGAGGGAAAAGCCTCTATACCTGAAGATGCTTGCTATACAGATGGCTCCAGTCATGGGCAGCGCCCTGAAGTGGAGGGCTGTGGCTTTCCATCTTAAGACTGAAACTATATGGATGGAAGACGGGGAGGGGAAGAGTAGTCAGTGAGCTGAGTTGTGGGCAGTATGGCTCGTGGTCACCCAGGAGCCCTCCCCAATAGTTGTCTGGACTGACAGTTCAGCTGTCTATTGAGGATTGACTCTGTGGCTACTGACATGGTACCATGCCAGCTGGATGGTTGATCACCGGCCCCTTTGGGGGCAAGAGTTGTAGCCAGACCTATGGGCCTCTAGTCAGACTAAGACTGTTACCGTCTATCATGTGACTGGCCATTGGCCTTTGGCATCCCCAGGGAAGACACATTGGCCCAGGTGCATTGGCTAGAAGGAAAGCCTGCCTCTGATGTAGCCCAATGGTTACATCAGCGTTTGTTGCACAGGGCAAAAGACAACGTGGGCTGTAGCCCGTTGGTGGGGCTTGCTGTTGACCTTTGAAGAAGTCAGCAGAGGCCAGAGGGACTGCCTTCTGTGCTCTAAGGGGGACTTACACTGAGTCCCGCAGCAACATGGGACAACAGTAAAGGGGCCGATACCCCTTGTCATGTGGCAGATAGACTATACTGGGCCTGTGCCCATATCAGAAGGGCATCAGTATGCCATGACTTGTGTGGACACAGCTACTGGACTGTTCGTTGCTTTTCTTGCACGTTACGCAGATCAGAAAACCACCAGAAGGGGCCTAGAGGATCTCTTTGCAGCCTATGGTCGGTCGCAGGTAACTGAGAGTGATCAAGGCACCTGCTTTACTGAACGTGTATTACAAGAATGGGTACAACAATTAGAGATAAGGTGGAAGTTTCATGCACCATGTAGCTCTACCAGGGTAAGCATGATAGAGAGGCACAATGGTTTGTTAAAATCTGGCCTGAAGTCAGGAGCCAATAGCCTATGGGACTGATCAGTCTGCTTGTGGACAGTGTTACAGCATTTGAATGAGAAGTGCCAGAAGGGGGCATTGAGCCCTGTGGACATGCTAACACACATCGCTGCCTCTTTTATACAACTGCATATGCAAACCAAGGAGGAATTATTGAAGCCGGGATTTGGCCTGCAGAGCAACATCCTGCTGCCAGGACCAACCACGCTCAACCCTGGAGACTCTGTTGAGAGTGGACATAGCCCTGGACATTTCGACACATAGACCAGTAATGGCTGGCCCTTCTGGTGCCTTGGGGGCAAGTCCTGGAAGCTGGCCTCCTGTGTGTTCCTGGAGTAACAGCAGAGTGGCCCCCAAAGATCATGGTAATGTATCCAAAATGGCCAGAAAGTAAGAGCATCTTACAGGGGAGTTTTGTTTGGTCCTTATGGCCAGTGCATGTGCGTCGTGTAGCCCTACAAATTGACCCATCTGTAACTCCCACAGAGAGAGGGGTGAAGGTCTGGTATGACAGACCAGGACAGGACCCCATTCCTGCCACTGTCCTATCATAGGACCACTCTCTTGCACGTATCCTACCTGATGGAGAGGACTTGCCTATGCTGGTATCATTTAAAAATGAATCTTATCATCCTTAAGGTTATTCTCTTCCATAGTCTTTGTGGATTGGGCCCACCACCCCCTAGCCACGGCTGCTGCTCGCTGAGTTTGCATGGAGCTCCCAAAGGTTCAGCTGTTGGCCTCCTGTGGAACGGGCAAGGTACGGACTTAATTGGAGCAGGACTTTGAACTCAGTTGTATCCTCAGACTTGAGGACATGAATTTATTGCTCCCTGTATCACAATTTCTGTTGTTATTGTATGTTGTTAGTCTTGTTGCTGTACACCAGCTTTCTTGCACAGGCATCATTGTGGAAGATTGAGGGTGTGTGGATTGTAAGGGGAGAATTCTGGAGGGGTGGGTTGTGGGGTAAAGGGCAGAATTTCCAGAGTCTCCTGCCTGGCCTTACAACACACATCAATGGGTGTTTACCACTGCAGCCTCCCACAGCCTCTGGTAGATTCGGGTCAAGGGGTGAAGAGAAAATGGCCATTCTCTCCTCCCCTCCATTCTTGGTATGTAATTGGTCAGGCATCTGCCTGTCATAAGAACCCACCCATGGAGTTCCTCCCAGAGGGGGCGGGTGGGGGGAAGTGTGAGTGCACAGTGGGGCCAGAGGGGACTGACAGAGCTGGGCCTGGCTAGCAAATTTGAGCAAGCTTTGAGCAATAAAAACGTTTTTTTTTCCCCCTTGCCTTACTTAGGTTTCATTGGATTCATAGGGGAATCTGTTCTGGGAGGGGAATCCCCTTACTCCTGGAGCTACAATTAGTATCGTTGAGTACCTTTTCATAAGCCTGTTGGCTACTGTATGTTTTCATTAGAAAAAGGTCTATTCAGATCTTTTGCTCATTTTTTGATCAGATCGTTTGTTATTTTGCTATTGAATTGTATGAGTTCATTACATTTTTTGTACATTAACCCCTTACCACATAGATGATTTTCAAATATTTCTCCCATCCCATATGCTGCAACTTCATTTTCTTTCATTGATTTCTTTGCTGTACAGAAGCTTTTTAGTTTGATATAGTTCCATTTTATTTTTGCTTATGTTCCACATCCTGTTATGTCATATCCAAAACTATCATTAAGTCCAGTATCAGTGGGGTTTTCCCCTGTTTTCCTCTAGGAACTTTATGGTTTCAGGTCGTACAGTTAAGTGTTTGGTCCATTACCAGGTATTTTTTTCTGTTTGGTTTAAGTGTCCAATTACATCCTATACCCTCTCCCTTGTGTGTTCTTGTCTCATTTGTCAAAAATTAGTTGACTAAGTAAATGTGTTACAGAAATTGATCTCCAAAATGGCCCCAAGAAGGGTGCTCAAAGGGATGAAGAGCAATTGAGGGAAAGTCCACTCCCAACTCAATACCCCACTTCACTGATATAGCATTATCAAGTCCTCGGGGTGGTTTTCTTGGGGACAGAAAATGGCATGCTTTCATGTGCTGACCTGTGAGATCCTTGGACCTCAGGGAAAATAAATAAATGGATCAGAAAAAGGTCTTAAGGAAAACCTGAGTGAGGGTGTAAGCTAAGTGAGTTTAGGCCAGAGAATCAGGGAGTGGCCGAGAGTAAAATCCAGCCATACTCTGGGATGTAATACAGAGAATCAGACTCCCTCTGACCCGACAGTTTGGTCCTGGTTAGAGGGAAAATTCCAGGCTTCCTTGGACACCAGAAAGGAAAGACACTGGGCCTCCAAAAAACCAGTTGAACAAGGGTATCTTCAGGACAGAGGGAGATGACATTAATAAGGAGTCTCCTGTGTTGGGCACTGAATGCATGCCAGGCACTGTGAAACACATTTAACATACATTATCACTTCTTTTTCATCCTAACAAGTATCCCTTTGTACAAATGAAGACTGCAAAGCTAAAGAAACAAACAAAAAAGGTAAGGCAGCTTGACCAAGGTAAGCACAGCTAGTAAGTCACGGCCTGGGGCATATCTATAGGTATATTTTGGTAAGATCCCTTCTGTAAACTGCCTGAGATTATGACAAAGAAGGGCGCTAGTTAAAATTTTAAGCATATCTTGGAAGGAGAAGTGGTTCCCAGAGAGAAAATAAATATCTGAAATGCTGTGTAAAATGCATCAATCGAGATAGCCCTTTGCTCTTGGTTCCTAAGCAGGGTTGGGGTAAAACTGCTTGTTATAAAGGAAATTTCTGACAAGCTTAATTAGGGTTTCTGAAATTAAAGCTCAAAGCACATACTGAGACTCAGAGTAGTTAGGTGTTTTGTTCTGGAATTCTGCCTACAAGTGAGTCCGTTTGACTCCAAGGCCTATCTTCTTTGAGGAATTTAGGCCCAGGAATTTAGGAATATATAAGAACTGCTAGCAGTATAGGCTTCTTCATCTCTCACGACCATTCTCAGCCCAAATATCGCCAATTATGTTCCCTTTTGTGGACCCTGTCTGCTTCTGAGAGACAAAGAGCAAAGGGTCAAAGAAATTCTCCACCTCAGGGAAGGAAAGAAACAGATAGAGAAAAAGAAATTAGAGAGAGAAACCGAGGACTAGCTTGTCTTCTACCTTTAACCACACCCAGAAGTGATCTAGGTGTGGTATGTGCCTTACTGGGGGAAGGGGGAATGGAATTGGGTAGAGCCCCAGAGGGGAAGGTAGCTGTATTTTACATTGTTTTATCACCCTAAAAATCTAGACATCTGAAACAAAAATAGGGCATATGTTTTTGTTTCTCTTCATTGTGAGTGATGTGTACTTGAGTGAGTGTTCTGTGACTCACGATAATGTTCTGTGTGTTTAAGGACCTGCCCATGACTTTAAAGAGATGGAGAAAGATGGTTTCAGGTAGGCAGAAGCCCTCAGGAAGGATCGTGGCTGGATCGTGGAGTAGTCAGAATATTCTAAAGAAGGCCTACAATGACCAAGATATAGAGAGGTGAGAATGGAGAGGTTGGCAAGGGCCAGGCCATGCAGTGCATTGCATTTAAGCCAAGTTGAAGAGTTTGCATTTTAGTCGAGGTGAAATGGAGAGCCTTTCTGTGGTCTTGAGTAGGGGAGGCTAAAGGCGCCATTTGTTTTTCAGGATGGAGAAGGGAGTTTGGCGGAAGCCGGCGGCTGTCAGGAGGCTACAGCAGGAACTCATGGAGCTGGAGAGGTTCAAGTGGTGTTTGGGAGGTAGAGGTGATAAGAATGGCTGAAGGATGAGATCGTCGCCAGCAGAAGATGTGGGAGTGGGAGAGGAAGCAAATAAAGGTGTCTCTCTATTTTTATTTCACTTGAATACCTGGATGGATGGTGGTGTTGTTCATCAGGAAGGGGAAGACTTCTGTGGGAGGAGCAAAAGGCAGGGAGAGCAGGCAGTGGGAGGTGAAAGAAGCTCAGGAGTCACAATTTTGTCATTTAAGGTAGAAATGCCTATGAGACATCCAGGTGGATATTCAAATAGACAAACAAATATGAGAGCACAACCTCCTACCTTCACACCCCCCTCTCACACAGATGGGGCCATGTACTGTTTCCTTCTCTGCAATCCACTTTCCTCACTTAACAATGGCATATTTTGGAAGTCCCCCTAAATCAGCCCATGTAGACATAACTCATGCCTGTTAATGGTTGTATGGTACATGGAACCGCTGCACGACAATGTCTTCAGTCGTTCCCAACTGATGAGTACTTGCTTTGTGTCCTAGTTTGCCCAATATGAATCTTGCTGTGACAGACAGGCTGGTGCATATGTCCTGATGTTTTTTGGTGCTCTTATTTCTATAGACCCGATTCCCACTCCTTCCTGGCCCCACATATATGCTTTATAAGGATCCAAAGGACCGTTTGCTAAGTGTGCTGTATTTATCCAAGACAACTTAATAGTCATTGTTATTTGTTAAATAACAGGGGCACATCCAAGCACTTACCAATTCTTCCTAAAGAAAAGCCAAAGGCTGCCTGTTTTGTTGGCTTATACCTCATAATTTTATTTGGGGGGAATTTGGGGAGGCATGTGAATTGACAAAAGAAATTTCCCTATTCCAAGATACAGCTTTGCTTTCATCCTCTGTTCCCCTGAGCATCCTTCCTACAGCTGTGTCAATGACAAATTCATAGGAAGAGACTTCTTTATCTAGGTCTCTGTTTTCAGGGTTTTGGTTCATTTTTGCATACAGAGTTAATCTGCCCCACTCCCCATTTACGCCCCAGTACTCCATCCCCCACCTTCTTCCATTCTTTTCTACTCTTTTCCCCTGCTCTCTGAACCGCATCCCCACTGTTTCTCTCTCCTGATAGGAAGAAGGAGGTGGGCCATATGAAATGGAGGCACAGCTCTGGCTCCAAACACTCGTTGAATATCTCTGTAGTTGAACCTATCTCTTTTTATAGCTCCACTGAGAAATGAACAGAAAGAGAAGTCTACACTCTAGCACACAGTCTTTGCTGTCTGGCTTTAAACCAACTCCCATGCACATGCAGCAGGAGCACTGAAAGCAGGACCTGAGAGAGGACCTTGAGGCTGGACCATGCAAGGCGTTGGAGAGAAGTCAGGTTCTGGGCCAGCCCATTTACTGCCCAGTCCTTCTCAACCTCTTCTGCTGCCCTGTCATCCTCAACCCAGCCTCTACTATGTTGGCATGTCTCAGGGAATAGCCCTGCACCTTCCTCCCCTCACGATACTGTCTCTAGGTGATCCTGCCCAGTGTCTTGGCTTTAAATACTATCTGTGTCTCCATAATTAAATACTATCTGTGTCTCAATAATTCTGTTTCTCCAGCTCACATGGATGACAGATAAACGCCAGACACTTAACATGTGCAATAGGAACTCTTGACAGCCCCGCCCCCAAGTGTCTTTCTCCCTTCTCTGAATCTACCGCAGCCACTCCCTGTATTGCCCACGACCATCCATAACACCTCCATGATCAAGACTTGCAAGAAAATACTCTCATAGTAATCATTGTTTTCTTAAGATCGTTTACCGACTGCCTTCAATCCATCAACAAGTGATGTCTCTTGTCTTCCCCAGATATCATGTGAACCTAAGCACTATTCTCCAAATTCGTGCTGCCCGTCGGGGCCAAGCCGCAGCCATCTCTCAACCGGACTACTGCAAGAGGGTCTGAATTGGTCTCCTTCCTTCCCTTTGTGCCTTTCCCACTTGGAGTATTTTCCACAGAGAGCAGCCTGAGAGAAATTATTGAATATAATTACGTCACAGCGCTCCCTTGATTCAGTCCTGTCTCTGGCTCCCCAGAGCACTTTGAGTAAAAACCACACTCTTCAACATGGCTCCTTCTCACCACTACATCTTCCCCCTCAGTTCCCTCCATCCCCTCTCTCACTGGTCTCCAGCCACCCTGGCATCCTTTCTGACCCTCTGGTGGGTGCCTCTCTTTTCCACCACAAGGCTAGGTAAACTGCAGTTCTCCCTGCTGGGCAGGTGTTTTCCCCTGGTTTCTAGCAGGACTGGCCACTTATCGCTGTCCTCAGAAAGGCCGTCCCTGACCTTTGCCACTTCTCTTGGGCTCTAGGTAATATGTACCAAATCATCTTTTTTTTTTAATTTCCCTGAGGGCATAAAACTGACCAAAAAGGGGAGGGGGGACCACCATGGAGGTCTCGGTGAGGAAGGACTTGTAGAGCACTCTTCAGCGGCTCTCCTTGTCACTTTAGTAGCCCTGTTCCTGTCGCTGGAGGTTCAGGGGACTAGGGGTTGTCTTCAGACTTGACAAGTTTGGGGATTTGCCGGACACAGCATGACTTACCTAAACCTCTCTTCCCTGCTGTTTCACTGATTTCCATTGGCTCTGCGGGCTGGAAGTCAAGGCCAGAGAAAGAGATGCTGTTGAGCCCTGGTCCTTGAATTGGTCCGCTTTGTCATTTCTGTCTCCTAGCAAGGGGCAGAGAAGTTCTTCTCATCATCCCCACGTCCCCTACTCCCGACCCCACCCCGAACAATCATGGCTTCCCCCTTGGCCTCTGTCTCCTTGGGTCCCTTTTGGATGGCCACTTGCAATGGTGAGGTACAGTCCGTTGGCCTCCTGCCCACAAGCAACCTAGACCCCCAGGAGATGGCACCTAACAGCGTTGACAGTGGGCACCTTGGTCAGGCACCAGTACAGCAGTCTTTTCCCAGGTCTCTGTCCTTTTCCTTTGCTGGCACGAGTTCTGTCTAGGGGCAGAGGGCTGGACTTTGCAAGCTGGCAAGGTACATGTCTGTGTGTCTGCTTCTCAGGTGTCTTTGGATGCTTTCCAGTCAGTGATGGGAAAGTTCTCACTGCCTCACACCTCCTGGTGACTTGGTCAGTTCTGCAGGTTGAGGGTTGTTCTGTCATGTGCAACTGCCCAGGTCCAGCCAGCGTACTAGCACAAAAACCAGATTTATTTGCCCAAAGAAGGTGGATGGATGGGAATGAGGGGAAGGAGAGACTATGTGCTGGGCAGATGAAATTCCATGGCCATCATAGTCCAATCACATAGCTCATATAGCCCTCTGCTGGCATTTCTGTTATTTGTAACGGGCAGCCTGAGCTTTAGTGGGGTGAGACATCTTGATGGAAAGCACTAAGGTTTGATCATATTTTTTATATATGACCCCACAGCCCACATAATTCGATGCCCAGGTCACGGTAAGTGTGAAACTCCCTATTTGTGGCAGGAAAGGAGGGACTGAGAGAAGGGTTGTTCTGACTCTTTTGAAAGGGGTCACATCTGACTTCTTTTTGTTCTATCAGCTCTGTCTCAGTTGTGTGTGTATGTGTGTGCTTATGTGCATTTATATGTGTATTGATGGGGTTTTTCCCACCCAGTTTTATTGAGATATAATTGACATATAATATTGCATAGGTTTAAGGTGTACAAAATGATGATTTGATATACATATGTATTGCAAAATGATTACCACGATTAAGTTTAGTTAACATCCATCACCTCGCATAGTTGCACATTTTCTACTTTATGATGAGAGCTTTTAAGATCTACTCTTTTAAAAGAAATCCTGCCATTTGCGACAACATAGATGGACCTAGAGGCTGTTATGCTAAGTGAAATAAGCCAAGCAGAGAAAGACAAATGCCATATGATTTAACTTGTATGTGGAATTTGAAACAAAATAAAATAACAAAACAGCAGTAGATGCATAGACACTGGGAAGGGACTGGGGTTGACATGGGGGAGGGGTTGGGGTGGGTGGGTGAAACAGGTTGAAGGGAATAAAGAGGCACCAAATCTCAGTCACAGTATAAATCAGTCACGGGGATGAACGTACATCATAGAGAATATAGTCAACAGTTGCGTAACGTCTTTCTGTGTTGACAGATAGTCGCCACACTAGTTGGGGTGAGGATTTAATAACGTGTATAACTGTTGAATCACTATGTTGAATACTTGAAACCAATAAAGTATTGTATGTCAGCTATACTTCAATTAAAAATTAATTAAAAAATAATAAACGTACCAATAGGAAAAAAGAAGACCTACTCTTTTAGCTACTTTCTGCATTGATGTTTAGTTTGTACTCTTCCTAAAGATCTGATCATACCAGTTCCCTCCTTGAACGTGCTGAGTGGTGTCCATGAGCTTGTGTTTACAGTCCCCAAGCACCTTAACTTGCTTTTCAGGGTCCCACACCTTCCAGCCCCATCTCCTTCCATATGCTCTTGGAGACCATGAGCTCTGTCCATGCCCGATTAAGAGGCCTGACCAGGAGTGACCACGTGTGTGCTAGCATGCCACAGAGTCTTGGATACAGACTGACCCCCTCTGGCTGGAATACCTTCCCTTCTGCCTGGGCATGGTGGACTGCTGCTCATTTTTCAGAGCTCACCTTGGGGGTTTCGTCTTCTGTGCCAGCTTGCAAAGTCCTCACTTGATTCCTACCAGGAAGAGTTAATGGCTGGGTCCTCCTTTCTGAAGTGGGACGCTAGCCTCTTTTACGCTCCACTCTAATGGTTGCATGCTTGCCTATCCCCTCAGCGTTTGGCCCTGTGTGGCCTCTGTTCCCACAGCACACACTGCCCACCTGTTTTCACCCTGCCGTACATCTTCAGTACATGAACCCTCACTGCTTGCTTATCATAAATTGAGCGTTGCTTAGCTCCCAGTGCCAAGTGCCTGATAAGGCTTCCAAAAATATTAGCTGGTGAACTGAGACCAGGCACCTCATTCCAGAGAGACTTTAGGTTTTGTGTTTGTTTTGAACATGGATGTGCTTTCTTGGTTCGTGCTGGGAACCTCAGCACCTTGAGAGCAGAGTGAGGAATAAATAACTGCCTGGCTCTGGACCGGGCCCTGTCTCCAGACGTTGGTTTGGCTTCCCTCACTGTATCATGGAAGACAGCAAGCACTAAGGCAGGGTGCTCTTGACCACACCCCATCCCCCCACCCCAGGCTGCATGTATTGAGGCTGGATGGGCGGGAGGAGCTGGAAGGCTGAGAAACCCCTGGTTCCTCCTTCTCCTATAATCTGGAGCAGGCGCCGGATTTCCAGTGCAGACTGTCCACTCCCAGAGACAAGCTCAAAACGTGCCTCCCGGACCCCAGTATCCCTAGGGATCCGCACCAGCTCCATAACTATTTGCAGCATGGCATTATGAATGTATGAATGAATAGGTGTTCTTGTGTTCTATATTCGTCCTTTTGCAAGTGTTGCAGAGGAAGAAGAGAGCTGGGAAAAGAGGAGGGGTCTCTAGGAAAATGGGCCGGCAGGCTGCAGTGGGAGCTTGCCCTGCACGCCCCCAGTTCCTGCTCACAGGAATAGGAGTTGTTTCCTTGGTGGCAGTGATGTTGGAGAGCCTGTGTACTTTGAGGTGGGGAAAGTCCCTAAATGTGAGAAAACCATTTTTCTTGGCTTTGTTTAGGCCGGGCAAGTGTATTCTCAACGGCACCCATCCTCTCTCGCAAGGTAGTTGATTTAATCATGTAAATGGTCTATGCAGAGAGGAGGGATAAAACAAAACTCCCTCAACCTAAGCTGTATTCCCTCAGGCCACAGCGGAGCCCTATCCCTGGCTTCCTCTTCATAAATATTCACGTGACGCGAGAGGCTGAGGACTCACACCCTCACACCCTCGAACCCCTCGCCCTCCCAGCCTCCTGCTCCCGCCCCCTCCCACCGCCCGCGGCCCCGCAGCCCCGCAGCCCCGCAGCAGCCACAGGGGGAACCAAAGAGACAGAAGCCTTCCCAGCTGCCCGGACCACAGACGCCAACACCCCCCGCCCCCCACCACACACCCGCCCGCCCGCGCCCCGCACGCTAGCCCATGACCGAGCGGCGGCAGCAGCAGCAGGCTGCAGGCTGCGGCGACTCGCACCGGCGTGCTCCTGGCAGCGCTCGCCATCCCAGGTGATTTGGACTCGCCAGATCGGCTGGCCCCGGGTCCCCCGCCCCAGCTCCCGCTCGCGGCCCGGGCCCGGGTTCCGGGGCCCACCCGCCCTCCTGCCCTCCTGCCCTCCTGCCCTCCTGCCCTCCTGCACTCTCCCGCCTTTCCGCCCCCCCAGCTCGCGGGAAGGGAGGTCGCGGCAGCGGCCTGGCGGCACCGGCGACCGTGGCGACAGCGGCGACAGTGGCGGCGGCGGTGGCGGCAGCGGCGGCGGCGGCGGCGGAGGCTGCGGCGGCGACCGTGGCAGAGGCGGTGGCAGAGGCCTCCGTGGCGGAGGCGGAAGCAGAGGTGGAGGCTGAAGTGGAGGCCGAGGCCTCAGCAGAGGAGGCAGTGGCGGAGGCCACCCTGGGGGAGGCAGCGGCCTCCCTGGCGGGGGAGGAGGCGAAGGCCGCCCAGGCGGCCGCGGCCGTGGCCGTGGCCGAGGCCAGCGCGGCCGAAGCAGCCTCTGCAGCAGAGGTTGCAGCGCCCCCCTTGGGGGAGGCGGATGCGGATGCGGATGCGGATGCGGATGCAGAGGTGGCGGCGGCGGTGGCGGCTGCAGATGCAGATGCGGAGACGGGCGGGGGCTCCGAGGGGAACACAGACTTTCCTATGGCCTCACTGTACGTGGGCGACCTGCATCCTGAGGTGACAGAGGCAATGCTGTACGAGAAGTTCAGCCCGGCCGGGCCCATCCTCTCCATCCGCATCTGCAGGGACAAGATTACCCGCCGCTCGCTGGGCTACGCGTATGTCAACTACCAGCAACCGGTGGATGCCAAGCGGGCCCTGGAGACCCTGAACTTCGATGTCATCAAGGGCAGGCCGGTGCGCATCATGTGGTCGCAGCGGGACCCATCGCTCCGCAAGAGCGGGGTGGGCAACGTCTTCATCAAGAACCTGGGCAAGACCATCGACAACAAGGCGCTGTACAACATCTTCTCGGCGTTCGGCAACATCCTCTCCTGCAAAGTGGCCTGCGACGAAAAGGGGCCCAAAGGCTACGGGTTTGTGCACTTCCAGAAACAGGAATCAGCCGAGCGGGCCATCGATGCGATGAATGGAATGTTCCTGAACTACCGCAAAATTTTCGTTGGGAGATTCAAATCGCATAAAGAACGAGAGGCGGAAAGGGGAGCCTGGGCCAGGCAGTCCACCAGTGCTGACGTCAAGGATTTCGAGGAAGACACCGACGAGGAGGCCACCTTGCGATGAAGACATCTCGGGAGCGGGCCAGCCAACAGAGCCAAACCTTGGCTCCCACCCGGTTTACAACCCTCCCTTTGACCCCTTAACCCACCAGCAGTGTATTGTATTGGGAGTGCAGGTTTCTCTCTCTTTCTCCCCACCCGTTTCCTCTCTTTCTCTCCCTCTTCCAGTCTCCACCCCTCCCTCTTTCCTCTTTCCCCTCCCCTCCTCTCCCTTCCCTTCTTCTCCCCTTCCCTTCCCTCCCCTCCCCTCCCTTCCTCTCCCCTCCCCTTCCCTCTTCTCCCTTCCCCCCACTCCCCTCCCTTTCCCTCCCCTCCCCTTCCCTCTCCTCTCCTCCCCTCCCCTCCCCTCCCCTCCCTTCTTCCCCTCTCCTGACTTCTCCCTTCCCTTCCCTTCCCTTTACCCTAACCCGCCAAGGGCGTTGTGAATAACCTTGCTAATCTGTGCCACTTGATAGGTTACAGGCTGCCTCTTCTCCTTGTGGTTTGGTTTAAAAAGCACTTTCATTCTCGCCTTGTTCACTACACAGGTGATAACAATTTCATGGTAGAAACATCAGTAAGGAGAAGGAACTCAGATGAGGCAAAACCAAGAGAGCAGTTGCTCCCCGTGATCCTACCACCCAGAGACAACCACTTTTACCTTTTTGGTGTGCTGCTTTTCCAGGCTCTCCTCTCCTCCCTTCCTCACCCCCACCCCACTTTCCCTTTTAACACACTGTTATAGAATGGTTCCTGTATGTGCTGTTTCTTAACCTGCTTTCAGAAACTAAAACCAAACAAAAATCAACCCACTGAACTTCTTTCCATGTTATTCAACAGGCTTCCGAAACGTCATTTTCAGTGCCTGCAGAGTGTATCCATGGACCTTAACATTTCTGTAATCATTCCCGCACTGTTGGACATTCAGGTGGTGCCTAGTTCTTTCCCTGTGTTTAAACCCAACACTGCGTACTCTGATGAGTGAATCCTTCCTTGTCAAGCCAAATCTCCGCTAGCATACTGGATGGCCTTCTTAATTGTGGACTTGCAGGATCCACATGTGGACATTTTAAAGACATTTCCTGTGTGTTGCCAAATGGCCCCTTCATAAGCACTGTACCAACTTGCATTCATGCCAGCCAGCACAGCTAGTAAAAACAGTATGTCCATTTTCCCTGCATAGTCTCCTAGTCACTGTAATTGACTCGTGTGTGTGTGTGTGTGTGTGTGTGTGCCAGCTTGATGGGCTGCAAATGGCATTTTGCTGTCCTTGATTGTTTTCCTGCATTTAAATACTGTTTATTACCTCCTTCCCCTGTGTCCACTTCCTGCCCTTTTCCCCATGGTCAGAAAAATAATTCAGCTTCATCGCAGCAAAAACATCACAAAGCAGACAAGTTAACAGAAGAAAAGTAAAGCCTCCAGTATTCCACCCTAATGACCATACCTTTCTGAATCATTTTTATTTATACCTCTGTAATTTCCCAAGAACAACCTGATATATTTTTGGCTGCACCTCTCTAGTATTTTTCTTTTGCGTATGTCATATGTAAATAATAATGTACATAGTGTTTTTATATCTCCTTTTTCATATATAAATGTGTGTATATATATATATATATTTATACACACACATACTCTTGATTTTCATTCATGTCATTAAAGTTACTTTCAAAATATTTTCTCAGGCTGTTAATATCTCATTGAATTGATGACTCAATAAATGGGTGGATGTCTGTACATGTATATCCATGGGTATACCTCTGTATTTGTAGATGTGTATATGCATTTTAATTACTTCCTTACTGTTGATCATCTAGGTTGCTCCTGGTTTTTCTTTATCTAAACAAAGCTGCCAAATGCATCATAATTCACAAATACCGGTGACTTTCAAGATCATTTTCTGAACAAACATTGCTAAAAGAGGAAATGAAGTGTCAAAGGACATGGGCAGTTTCGCAGGGGTGTGCGTTATTAAATGGCCATCTATAAAGATAATATAAGTGTAACTTTATAATGTGCAGTAATATTATAAGAGGACCCAGATTCTTGTATTATTTTCTGACCTTGTCATTGCAATCATTTCTGCATTTTCCCAATGTTTTATCAGGGAAACAGGAGGGGTTTTTTATTTTTATTTATTTTAAACATATTTTAAACAAATTGTATATGACTATAGTAGGAAAGATCTTTAAAAATGAAAATGTAACAAAAGAAAGTAAAAATCCTAATACTACTACTTGACAAAATACATTTTTAACAGACATCTACATACCTTTATATTTATAATACAATATGCATTGTTTCATTGGAGGGTATTTTCATTAAAACAGTTCTCTGGGATCTTCGAAATCATTAAATATTCTCCTTTAATTCTGTTGTTATATAATATTCCTTCATAGAGATGATCTATAATTTCTACAACCAAGTTCTCCTGGGTTATGTTGAAAACAGTTCTGATTTTTTACTTGTAAGATCAGTTCTATGATGAACACCTTTGTGCCTGAATGCCTTGGAATATTTTATTGCTTCCTATTCCTTACTATTAGAATTGCAGACTGATAGATATGGATGTGTCAAATATTTTTCTTAGTCTGTTGCCAAATGTTTCTCCCCTAAAATATACATCAGCCAGTAGTGTAGAAGAGTGCACATATGCATGCCCAGTTTCTTAAATTGGTCAAAATATTCTTTTAAGTTTTATGAAATTGAAGTGGTTTGCACATTTTTCTTTCATTACTTTGTTTTACAAGTATATTTAAAAAAAATGAAATCATGCACATTAAAATGTGGATAACAAACACTTTAGACAGTATTTTCTATTCCTTTACATGCTTTCTCTATCCATCTATAAGCACTTTTTAAAAATTATAGAACCATACTGAATATATTTTATCCTGTAATTTACTTCCCAATATATTGCAAACATACCTAAAATATCTGTGGCTATTCAATTTTCTTCTACAACTCACTGCCATTGTATAGAGCTGGAATTTTTTTAAAGAGTGCCCTCATTTTGGATATCAAAGTAGTTCCCATATTTTTCCCATTAAATCCAACTTAATAGTGAATTTTTTCAGTGGAATTTCTTTTTCCCCCAGGTAAAAGCATTTAACATTCCTTTACCTAGCACATTCTGTGAGTTAACACTTAAAAATCAAGACAAGGGTCAGAAATGTTTATTTTAAAGGAAGAAAAAGAAGCATCTTTAAGGAGCCATTTATAGTTGACACATTTTTACAAACTATAAAGATAAGAAAACAAAGTCCCCGTCTTGGAAGAAAAGCTTACCTATGTGAGGCTATATACGGACCCTCATTTTAGGCCAATGTAGCTTTGACAATTTGGCAATACTGAAGGACAAAGAAGCCCTTGCTTTTAAGGTTTATGTTTGCAGGAAATGAATTGATGTTATTTATTCATATAAATTGTACATTTTATTTTGTTATATTTCTGTATCCCATTATATAAAGGGTTCAGAAATAGCCCCCCATCCCCTTGCCCTGAGGTGGATAGCTGTTGGTAGTCTATGTTCAGCACTAGGAGGGATCTGGCCTCAGCTTTGATCTGATCAGGATAAAATACATCTCATGACCACTGGGAAAATAAGCTGAAAATAATGAGGGCGTTGGGAAGAGGCGAGGAGAGAGAGAGAGGGAGAGGGAGAGGGAAAAAGGGAGAGAGAGAGAGAGAGATGCCAGAGCTGAGTAACTAGGAGAAACCATTGCCAGAATAGTGATGTAGTGCTGCTTGGAAAAAAGTCATTTAATGGCTATCATCCTAAGAATCCAACTAATTACATAAACAGAGTGAAAATTCTCTTGACAATATGTAATGAGATTTTGGATTAAGAGGAAAAAATGTTATATTATTACAGGAAATGTTATCCCTGTATTTAAGAATAGAAATTATAAAACATCATGATATAAACAAATTTAAAGCTAACATTTTGAGCATTCACATATAAAAAAATTACATATATTTTAAAATCCTTGCAGAAGTAGGTATTATTTTCTTTCAAACCTCACATCTAATTAAGCACAAAATTCTGTTGGCTTTATCCCAATAATATTGTAGAATGTGCCCCCTTCTCTCCATTCCTACTGCTATGTTTCTGGTTCAAGCCTCTAACATCTCTCACTCAGAATGTTACGATATCTTCAGGCTGACCTCTGTATCCAGTCTTGATCAGTCGTAATTCACCCTCTATCTTGCAGCTAGAAAAGGTATCTAAAATTTTATATCATTTCATGAAATACCCATGCTTAATTTTGTGCTTAATTAGATGTGAGGATTGAGAGAAAATAATACCTACGAGAAATTTCCAGATGAAGGTAATCTCTGCCTGTATTAACTTTTTATAACAGCTTTTAAAAATATAATTTGAGTATCACATAGTTTGTCCATTTAAAATGTATAATTCAGTGTTTTCTGGTATATTCACAGAATTGTGCAATCATTGCCACAGTCAATTTTAGAACATTTTCATCACCCCATAAAGAAACCCCATACCCATTAGCACCCTTCATTTCTCCCCAACCCAGCCAGTCCTATGCAACCAATAATCTATTTTTGATCTCTATAGATTTGCCAGTGATGGACATTTACATTAAGGGACTCATGCATTGTGTGGTCCTTTGTTACTAGCTTTTTAAACTTCACTTATTTTCAAGATCCACTCATGTTGTAGCATGTATCAGTACTTCATTACTTTTTATTGTCAAATAATGTCCCAGTGTATAGATATAGCACATTGTGTTTGTCAGTGATGGACATTGGTTTGTTTCCACTTTTCAGCTATTATAGAAATGCTATTATGAACAAGCTTCTTCATAGACACATGTTTTCAATTCTATTGGGTCTACACTGAAGAATGAAATTACTGGTCGTATAACAATGTTGCACCTTTTGAGAAATTGTAAGAGTGCTTCCAATAGAGGCTGTGCCATTTTTTTAATAATTTATTTTTTTATATGCTGACTAGCAGTGTATAAGGATTCCAATTCCTCCACATACTTGCCAAGACTTGTTATTACCTTTTAAAAATTATAGCCATCCTTGAAGGTGTAATGTGGTATTTGATTGTGATTTTTAAATTTATTTCCCTGAAGACTAAATTGAACATCTCTTAATTTGCTTATTGGCTTTTTTATTGTGTTTTCTTTAGAGAAGTGTCTGTCTAGATCCTTTGCAAACTTTTTTTCAAAATTAGGTCATTTGTCTCATTATTTTGTTAATATATTCTTGATAGAAATTCCTCATCAAATATATGATTTCAAATGCTTCCTCCAATTCCATGGGTTATTTTTGAACTTTCTTGTTGATATCTTTTGAAGCACAATGTTTTCAGTATCAATGAAGTCCAACTTATTTATCTTCTGTCACTTGTGCTTTGGGTGTTGAATCTAATGACACTTCAACCCAAGTTCATGAACAATTGCTTCTATAATTTCTTCTACAATTTTAATAATTTTAGCTATTACATTTGGGTTTGTGATTCATTTTGAGTTGTTGTAATGTGAGAAAAGAATCTACCTTCGTTATTTTGCATGTAGATATGCAGTTGTTCCTGTACCAACTGCTGAGAAGACTATTATTTTCTCATTGAATTGGAACCCTTACCAAAAGTTGATTGACCAAAAATATAGGGTTTATTTCTGGACTTTTAATTACATTATGTTGATCAATATATGTGTCCTATGCCAGAACTACAGTATTGATTATTGTAGCTTTATGATAAGTTTTGGAATCAAGAAGTGTAAGTCCTTCATCTTTGTTCTTCATTTCAACATTCTTTTATCTATCCTGGGTCTTTCAAAATTCTATATAAATTTTCAAATCAATTTGTCTATTTCTACAAAGAAGACAGCTGAGGCTTTGGTAGGAATTATGTAAAATATATGGATCAGTTTGTGCAGCATTGTCAACTTAGCAATGTTAAGTTTTCCAATCCATGGACATGGGATGTCTTACCATTTATATAGGTCTTTAATTTCTATCAACAATGTTTTGTAGCTTTCAGAGTAGCAGCTTGCACTTATTGTGTTAAATTTCTTCTCAAGTTTTTAACTATTTTGGATGGTGCTTTAAATAGAGTTGTTTTCCTAATTTCATTTTTGGTTTTCTCATTGCTACTGTATAGAAATGTTACAGATTTCTGTACATTGATCTCTTATTCCAAAACTTGCTGGACTCACCTATTAGTTTGAATATATTTTAACAGACTCCTTAGGATTTGCTACATAATAAATTATGTTATCTGTGATAGAGATAGTTTCTTCTTTTCCAATCTGGATGCCTTTTACTTCATTTTCTTGCCTAGTGGTCTTGGCTAGAACCTCCAAATAAAATGTTAGCTAGAAGTGGCAAGAGTGGATACCCATGTCTTTCTCCTGATGTTAAGGAGGAAAGCATTTACTCTTTCACCATTAAGTGTGATGCTAACTGTGGGTTTTCGTAGATGCCCTTTTTCAGATTGTGGAAGATCCCATGTATGCCTAATTTTTGGAGCGTTTTTACCATGAAATGGTGTTGGATTTTATCAAATGCTTTTTGTGGGTCTATGAGATGATCTTGTCTTTTTTATTCCTTATTGTATTGATCTGGTGTATTACATTAAGCAATTTTCATATGTGAAATCAATTTTGCATTCTTTGAATAAAACTCACTTGGATCTTTTACATTAATTAATTCAGTTTGCTAGTATTTTATTGGGGATTTTTCCTCAACATATGTTGAGAAAATAAATATACCTATATTCATAAAGCATATTGTTTTGTGTTTTTTTTTTCTTGTGTTGTGCTGGTTGGTTTTGTTACCAGGAATACTGGCCTAATGAGTTGGAAAGTATTTTTCTTTTTCTATTTTCCGGAAGATACTTTGGTGAAATGACATTCATTTTTCTTTGAATGTGTGGTAAAATTCACCAGTGAAGTCATCTGTGTCTAGATTTATTTTTGTAGAACTTAAAAAAGTGTTCTAACTTTAGTTACTATACATCCATTCAGATTTTCTATTTCTTTTTTGAGTTAGTTTCAATAGTTTGGGTCTATCTAGGAATTTTTCTATTTCATTGTGTGATCTAATTTGTTGGTATACAACAGTTCATAGTTTTCCTTTATAATCCTTTTTATATCTGATATCCCCTTCTTCATTCCTGATTTTTAAAATTTGTTTCTTCTCCCTTTTCTCTTGGTCTAGCTAAATGTTCATCAATATTGTTGATCTTTTTAAAGAACCAATTTCAGGTTTTGATTTTTCTTTGTTGTTTTTCTGCTCTTCATTTCATTAATTTCTCTTTTAATTTCTAGTGTTTCCTTCCTTCTGCTTCCATTATTATTAATTTACTCTTCTTTTTCTCATGTCTTAATGTGGAAATTTATGAATTGAGATCTTTCCTTTTATTTAATATAGGCACTTACAGCCTATATTTCCACTTGCATTTCCTTCTAAACACTGCTTTAGTTGCATCCCGTAGTTTTGATATATTGTCTTTTCAGTTTCCTTTATCTCAAAGTATTTTTGAATTTCTCTTGTGATTTCTGCAATGCTATATGAATTTTAAAATCAATTTGTCTATTTCTACAAAGAAGACAGCTGAAGCTCTGACAGGAATTATGTAAAATACATATCCTTCTGTTATTGATTTCTAATTTTATTTCATTGTGTTTGGGGAACATACATTGTATTATTGAAATTATTTTAAATTTATTTGGGCTTGTTTAATGCTCTAAAATATGGTCTCTCCTGGAGAATATTCCATGTGTAGTTGAGAAGAATGTTTATTCTATTATTGTTTGGTAGAGTGTTCTCTATATGTCTGTTAGGTCTAGTTGGTTTATAATGTTCAAATTTTCTATTTCAATGTTGCTCTCTGCCTGGTAGTTCTATCCATTATTGAAAATTACTCATTGAAGTCTCCCACTGTTATTATTGAATTGTGTATTTCTCTCTTTATTTCTGCTAATTTTTCCTTCATTTATTTTAGGGCTCTGTTTTTAGTTGTATATATACTTATAATTTTTGTTTCTTCCTCAGGGATTGAAACATTTATCATTATAATGTATCCCTCTTTATCTCCAGCAACAATATTTTTACTTTAAAGTCTGTTTTGTATAATAGTATAGCCACATCATCTCTTTTTTAAATTTAATTTTATATAAAATTTTTATTGGAATAGAGTTGATATACAATATTATACTGGTTTCAGATATATGACACAGTAACTCGATAATTATATACATTACTAAATGTTCACCACAGGAAGTGTAGATATGCTGTAACCATACCAAAATATTAGAAGATAATTGGTTATGTTATCTACATCATACCGCCATTCTTCAGGCTAATTAATTTTATAATTTGAAGTTTGTATCTCTTTATCCCTTTCACCTATTTCACCGATCCTCCCTATGGCAACCAAAACTCTGTTGCTAGTATTTATGGGTCTATTTCTTTTGTGTTTGTTTGTTTTTTAGATTCCACATATAAGTAAAATCATATGGCATTTGCCTTTCTCTGACTTATTTCGCTTATCATGATACCTTCTATGCACAACGTTGTCACAAATGGCAAGATTTCATTCTTTTTTATGGCTGAGTAATATTCCATTGCACATCACCTCTCTTATGCTTTCTTTAGACTTGTTTGTATCTTTGAATCTAAAATGTGGTTCCTGTAGACAACAACTACTTGCATCTTGCTTTTTTTAATTTAGTCTTACAATATCTGCCTCTTGATTGGATTATTTAATCCATTCATGTTGTGTTTTTATTAATAAAATTGGATATACATCAGACATTTTATTTTGTTTTCAATATATTTCATGTCTTTTTTTGTTCCCTATCCCTCCTTTACTGCTGTACTTGTATTACATGAATATTTTCGAGTGTAATGTTTTAATTCATTTAAGGACTTTTTTGCTGTATTTTTTAGTAATTTTTTACTGTTTGCTCTGGGGCTTAACATATACATTTTATCTTATCAGAAACTTCTTCAGATATATACTAACAATTCTTGTGAGATATACAAATGTTATTCCCATATAGTTTTATTTGCTCTTCCTCCTTTTGGTGCTATTATCATATATATGGTGCATCTATATATGTTAAAAATCTAACAATACATTATTATTATTATTAATTTATATAATTCTGTGTCTTTTGAGCAATCTGAGAGAAGAAAGGAGAGCAAGTATATGTTTACAGAATTTTATATATTAGATTTCTTTTTTTTTAGCATTTTGGGTTCTTTTCGTTTTTCTGTGGATTTGAGTTACAATCTGGTGTCAGTTCCTTACCCCAATTCAGCTTCACTTTCATCTGCCTTCTTTGTATTGTCATTGTCAAATATATTACATTTCTGTTATAGAACCAATACAATTATATGCATATTGTATTATAAAATTTCTTTTTAAATCAATTAATAGAAAAAAGGAAATAAAATATTCATTTATACACTATTTTGTAATTAAATAATTATCTTTAGTTGTGCTCTTGCTTTTTCATATGTATTCAAACTGCTGTCTGGAGTCACTTTCAGCTGGCAAAAATTCATTATCTCTTGCTTGGACTGTGTGATAGCAACAAATTCTATTTTTGTTCACCTTGGAATGTCTTTGTTTCATCTACATTTTTTACAGATTTATTGAGAAATAATTGACGTATGTCATTATATAAGTTTAAAGCATATAGCATGATGGTTTCATTTAGCTATACTGTGAAAATGATTACTGCAATAGGTTCAAGCTAACATCTGTCTTCCCATGTAGACACAATAAAAGGAAAAAGGAAAAAAGGAAAAAAATAAGTTCTCCTTGTAATGAAAACTGTTAGGATTTACTCTTAACATCTTTCCTATATATCATACATCAATGTTAGCTATAGTCATGTTGTACATTACATTCTCAGTACTAACTTATCTTATAACTAGAACTTTGTACCTTTTGATCACCTTCCTCCAGTTCCTCCTCTCCTCACCCTTCACTTCTGGTAACTACATGTCCAATCTCTTTTTCCATGAGTTTGGGTTTTTTGGTGTTTTTTGTGCATTTTGTTTTGTTTAGATTCCACATATGAGTGAGAGTCATGGTATTTTCTTTCTCTGTCCGACTTACTTCATTTAGCATAATGCCTTCAAGTTCCACCCATGTTGTTGCAAATTTTAGGATTTCTTCATTTTTTAATGGCTGAATAATATTCCATTGTATATATATAACACAACTTCTTTATCTACTCATCCATTACTAATACTTAGATTGTTTCCATGTCCTGACTAAATAATTCTGGTACGAACATGGGGTGCAGATATATTTTTGAGTTAGTGTTTTCATTTCCTTTTAATATATTCCCAGACATGGAATTGCTGGACCATTGCCAGTAGTTCTATTTTTAATTTTTGGAGGATCCTCCATATTGCTTTCCATAGTGGCTGTATCAATTTACAACCCACTAACAGTGCCAAGTGTTCCCTTTACTCCACATCGACACCAACATTTGTTATCTCTTGTCTTTTTTTATGATAACCATTCTAGTAGGCATGAGGTGATACTTCATTACAGTTTTGATTTCTGTTTCTCTAATGACTAGTGCTGTAGAGAATATGTTGGTTTTTCATATGTCTTCTTTGGGAATGATTAATCAGGTCTTATACCCATTTTTTAAGAGGGGTATTTGATTTTTGTTATTGAGTTCTATGAGTTATTTATATATTTTGGATATTAAACCCTTGACAGATATGTGGTTTGCAAATAATTTTCCCATTCTGGGAGCTGTCTTTTCACTTTGTTCATGGTTTCTCTTTATTTTTTATTTTGGTGCTTGTGATCATTATTCCTATGTTATCCTTTAGGAATTTCATGGTTTCAAGTCTTATATTTAGCCTTTAATCCATTTTGAGTTAATTTGTGAGTGGTGAAAGGGATGGGTACAGTTTCATTATTTTACATGTGAATATCCAATTATCCCAGCACTATTTATTGAAAAGAGTCTTTCTCCATTGAGTATTCTAGGCTCCTCTGTCAAATATTAGTTGACTATATGGGTTTATTTCTGGGCTTTTGATTCTCTTCTATTCCTTTGTTTGTCTGTTTTTATGCCAGTACCATACTATTTTGATGCCAGTACCATACTGTTTTGATGACTATAGTTTTATAGTATAGCTAAAAATAGGAAATATGAGGCCTCCTGCTTTGTTTTATCTTTCTCAGTATTTATTTGGCTATTCAGGGTCTTTTGTGGTTCAATATAAATTTTAAGAGTGTTTTTTATACTTCTGTAAAAAATTCCATTGGACTCTTGATAGGAATTGCATTAAATCTTTAGATGGGTTTTTATAGTATTGATATTTTAACAATATTAATTCTTCCAATTCATAAACATGAGCTACCTTTCCATTTATTTGTGTACTCTTCAATTTCTTTTGTCAATGCCTTGTAGTTTGCACAGTAGATATCTTTCACCTCAATTAAATTTATTCTAAGAATTTTCTTGTTTTTGATGTTATTGTAAATGGTATCATTTTTTCTTTTTTGGAAGATTTGTTAGTGTGTAGGTTTTTACATATTAACTTTATATCCTAAAACTTTGCTGAATTCATTGGTTAGATCTAACAGGTCTTGGTTGAGTCTTTAGGATTTCCTATATATAAAATCATGTTATCTGCAAATATAGGCAATTTTACTTTTTCCTTTCCAAGTCTGATACCCTTTGTTTCTTTTTCTTCACTGATTGCTCTAGCTAGGACTTCTAGTACTATGCTGAATGAGAATGGTAATAGTGGGTACTCTTTTCTTGTACCTGATCTTAGGGGAAAAGCTTTCATCCTTTCACCATTCAATATGGTTAGCTATGAACTTGTCATACGTGGCCTTTTTTATGTTGATATATATTCCCTGTATTCCTACTTTGTTAAGAGTTTTTATCATGAATGGATGTTGAATTTTGTCAAATGCTTTTTCTGTGTCTATTGAAATGAGCATATGATTCTTTACTTTCATTCTATTAATGTGATGCAACACATTGATTTGTATATGTTGTACAATCCAAGCATCCCAGGAATAAATCCCACTTGATCATGGTGAATGATACTTGTAATATGCTACTGACTTTGATTTGATAGTGTTTTATTGAGCATTTTTTAATCTATATTCATCAGGGATATTGGTCTGTAGTTTTCTTTTCTGGGGGTGTCCTTTTCTGGTTTTGGAATCAGGATAATGCTGGCCTTGTAAGATGAGTTCAGGAATATTCCCTCCTCTTCATTTCTTTGGAAGAATTTCAAAAATACTGGTATTAATTTTTCTTTAAATATTTGGTAAAATTTACCAATGAAGCCATATTTTCCTGGGGTTTTCTTCATTGGAAGATTTTTGATTACTGATTCAATCTCCTTACTAGTAATTGTTCCATTCAAATTTTCTTTTTCTTCATCATTTAGTCATGGTAAGTTGTATGTTTCTAAGATTTTTCCATGGCTTCTAGGTTGTCTGGTTTGTTGGCATGTAGTTATTTATACTGTATTTTTTGAAAGACTTTTAAAAAATATCCAATTATTGGTTGACTATCTTTTCTTTTTTTCTTTCAGCTTTGGATATACTATCCCATCATCTGCTGACTTCCATTGTTTCTGGTGAGAAGTCAGGTCTTATCTTGTTGGGTTTCCCTTGTAGGTGAAAATTTGTTTTTCTTTTCATGCTTTCAAGACTTTCTCTTTATTTCTTTCTTTCAGTATTTTTATTGTGATGTGCCTTAGTGTAGATCTGGAATGATCAGTATAATGTATCATGTTGGTAGGCTACAGTCCCAAGTTATTTACTCAATAATAATCTAGGTGTTGCTGTGAAGATACTTTGTAAATATGATTAAAGTCAATAATCAGTTGACTTTAAGTAAGAGAAATTATCCTCAATAGTCTGTATTGACATGATTCAGTGAGTTGAAAAGCCTTGAGAACAGAACCAAAACTTCCCTGAAGAAGAAATTCCACCTGTGAATAGAAGCTTTACCTCATACCTTAGATATCTAGTCTGCCTTTCCTAATGGCCTGCTCTATGGAATTTGAATTTCCTACCCAGCTACAGAATCATGTAAGCCAATTACTTACACTTATTAATATACCTCTTACTGGTTCTATTTCTGTGGTTGACTCCTGGCTGACATATTTTGTTACTGAGTTAGTTCTAGAGGAACATAATGTTAAAGATGAATTTATGAATTGGTTCTGGGTTTTCTGAAAGTGATTCTTTAACCTGATTAGATTCAGTCATTAATGACTCTTCTTTCAGTAAAGAGGGTACATGTAACACATAGCATGATATGGCCATAGAGATATGCAAAGTATTGTCACTGGATACTCCAGTGACCATGTATTTGCTACTTTAGAACATTGTAGTCAAAAGAAGAAATATAATTCTGAATCTCTGCTTAATGGGCCCTTATGGGAATACGTTGTTACTCCTAATTGTACTGTAGAAATTAGGGAAATAAAAGGATATACCACAGCTTCAAATTCTAAGCTCAACCTCTGCATAAATGACCCAAAAGCTTTTGTATATACCCTGACCAAAAACATTATCTTCTGTCGCCACAAAGTCAAGATTTCTTGTTTTATTGAAATATAGTTGATAAACAATATTATATAGGTTTCAGATGTACAACATAGTGATTCAACAATTATATACATTATGAAATGTTAACCATACAAATATATTACAATATTTATGACCATGTTTAATTTTTCACCCCCTTACCTTATTTATTTTTGTAATTGGAAATTTGTCCCTCTTTATTCTCTTCACTTATTTCACCAATCCCCTTCCCTATGGCAACCACAAGTTTGTTCTCAGTGTTTATGAGTGTATTTTAATTTTGTTTGCTCATATGTTTTATTTTTTGGATTACATGTATAAGTGAAATCATATGGCACTTGTCTTTAACCAAGATTTCTGAAAACCATACCCAGAGTCTCATTCTGGGAGTCACTGAATTACAACGTTAATTAAAATAAGAACTTGTCATGGTGTCTTCTGTTAAAATGAGACATTGATTGGGAAGGAAAGGGATCCTGAAAATTGGAACAGAAACATATGAACCATTCTTGGTGACTCTGGAGACATCAAACCCATAAAATCTGCTGACTCTTTTTTACCAGTAGAAGCAGCCCTTCCACCTCTGCCTAAGAAAGTTGGTTTTACTTTACCTGAATAACTTTTAGTGGTTTCCTTTTGAGGTAGTTACCCTACAAAGTACAGCTTATTTTGTACTACCTTGTCACTCCTCAGTACCTATCTTGTCACTCCTCTTTGATTCTAGACCTATAGCTAATCTTAAGTCCCAGTAGGCTCCAAGAGTGAGATACAAATTGTGACCTATGAGGACCTGCACTACATACCAAAAGAACTACATGATTTTTCCAGTTATTACAGACAGAAACCTGAGGAATAAAACTTGGAATGGATCCTAAGGTTGTGGGATTTTAGTGGATGTAATATAAAATTAAATAAGGAAATATTTGTTGATAAGGGCATATTAAGCAGAGATTCGGATTTATATGTTTTATCCTGAGAGGTAATACATGTTTCTAATAGCCTGATTGGTTGATAGACTGAAACATGTTCCCAAAGATGCCTATACTAAATGAACTTGAAATGCCAGAACTGCCTTGATATACTGTAGAGGAATGTACACAAAACATTAAGAGGATTGTAATGTTGAAGTGGATTAATTATGTAAGACTTGCTCATCCGCCCTTGGAGGTTACATATGTGGATGGTCTTTTACACCATTACTGAAAAATAAATTTGTGAGGGAAATACCAGTGTCGTTGAAGAGCTCTGTGGTCACTGTTTTCTTTCTTTTTTTTAAATACTTTATTTTGGTATCATTAATCTACAATTACATGTGCAATATTATGGTGATTAAACTACCCCCTTCATCAGGTCCCCCCCACCAACCCCATTACAATCTCTGTCCATCAGCATAGTGAAATGCTATAGAGTCACTACTTGCCTTCTCTGAGTTGTACAGACCTCCCCGTGCCCCCCTAACATTACATCTGCTAATCGTAATGCCCCTTTTTCCCCCTTGTCCCCCCTTTCCACCCACCCTCCCCAGTGCCTTTCCCTTTCGTAACTATTAGTCCGTTCCTGGGTTCTGTGAGTCTGCTGCTGTTTTGTTCCTTCAGTCATTTTTTCTTAGTTCTTATATTCCACATATGAGAGAAATCAATTGGTACTTGCCTTTTTCGGCTTGGCTTATTTCACTGAGCATAATACCGTCTAGCTCCATTCATGTAGTTGCAGATGGTAGGATTTGTTTTCTTCTTATGGCTGTATAATATTCCATTGTGTATATGTACCACATCTTCTTTATCCATTCATCTACTGATGGACACTTAGGTTGCTTCCTTTCTTGGCTATTGTAAATAGTGCTGCGATAAACATAGGGGTGCATCTGCCTTTTTGAAACTGGGCTGCTGCATTCTTAGGCTAAATTCCTAGGAGTGGAATTCCTGGATCAAATGGTATTTCTATTTTGAGTTTTTTGAGGAACCTCCATACTGCTTTCCACAATGGTTGAACTAATTTGCATTCCCACAAGCAGTGTAGGAGGGTTCCCTTTTCTCCACATCCTCACCAACATTTGTTGTTGTTTGTGTTTTGGATGTTGACTATCCTCACTGGTGTGAGGTGCTATCTCATTGTGGTTTTAATCTGCATTTCTCTGATGATTAGTGATGTGGAGCATCTTTTCATGTGCCTGTTGTTTATCTGAATTTCTTCTTTGAAGAAGGGTCTATTCATATCCTCCGCCCATTTCTTAATTGGATTATTTGCTTTTTGTTTGTTGAGCTGCGTGAGTTCTTTATATATTTTGGATGTCAACCCCTTATCAGATACATCATTTATGAATATATTCTCCCACACTGTAGGATATCTTTTTATTCTACTGATGGTGTCCTTTGCTGTACAGAAGCTTTTCAGCTTGACATAGTCCTACTTGTTCATTCTTGCTTTTGTTTCCCATGCCTGGGGAAATATGTTCATGAAGAAGTCACTCATGTTTATGTCCAAGAGATTTTTGCCTATAATTTTTTCTAAGAGTTTTATGGTTTCATGACTTAAATTCAGGTCTTTGATCCACCATGAGTTTACTTTGTGTATGGAGTTAGACAGTAGTCCAATTTCATTCTCTTACATGTAGCTGTTCAGTTTTTCCAACACCAGCTGCTGAAGAGGCTGTCATCTCCCCATTGTATATCTAAGGCTCCTTTATCAAATATTAATTGACCGTATATGTTTGGGTTAATATTTGGATTTTCTATTCTATTCCACTGGTTGGTGGGTCTATTTTTGTGCCAATACCAAATTGTCTTGATTGCTGTGGCTTTGTAGTAGAGCTTGAAGACAGGGAGCATAATTCCCCCTGTTTTATTCCTCCTTCTCAGGATTGCTTTGGCTATTCGGGGTCCTTTGTGGTTCCATATGAATTTTAGAATTATTTGTTCCAGTTCACTGAAGAAGGCTGTTGGTATTTTGATATGGATTGCTTTGAATCTGTAGATTGCTTTAGGTAGTATAGCCATTTTGACAATATTTATTCTTCCTAGCCAAGACCATGGGATGAATTTCCATTTGTTAGTGTCCTCTTTAATTTCTCATAGGAGTGTCTTGTTGTGTTAAGGGTATAGATATTTCACTTCCTTCGTTAGGTTCATTCCTAGGTATTTTATACTTTTTGATGCAATTGTGAATGGAATTGTTTTCCTGATTTATCTTTCGGTTAGCTAATGGTTAGTGTATACGAAAGCAACAGATTTCTGTGTGCTAATTTTGTATCCTCCGACTTTGCTGAATTCAGATATTAGTTCTAGTAGTTTTGGAGTGGAGTCTTTAGGGCTTTTTATGTACAATATCATGTCATCTGCAAATAGTGAAGATCTGGCTTCTTCTTTAACAATCTGGATGCCTTGTATGTCTTTGTTTTGTCTGATTGCCATGGCTAGGACATCCAGTACTATGTTGAATGACAGTGGAGAGAGTGGACATCCCAGTCTTGATCCTGATCTTAGACGAAAAGTTTTCAACTTCTTGCTGTTAAGTATGACATTAGCTGTGGTTTTGTCATATATGTCCTTTATGATGTAGAGGTACTTGACCTCTATACACATTTTTCTGAGAGTTTTAATCATGAATGAATATTGAATTTTGTCAAATGCTTTTTCAGCATCTATGGGGATGATCATATGGTTTTTGTTTTCTTTTTGTTGATGTGGTGGATGTTGTTGATGGATTTTCGAATGTTGTACAATCCTTGCATCCCTGGGGTGAATCCCACTTGATCATGCTGTATGATCCTCTTGATGTATTTTTGAATTCGGTTTGCTAATATTTTGTTGAGTATTTTTGCATCCACGTTCATCAGGGATATTGGTCTGTAGTTTTCTTTTTTGGTGAGGTCTTTGCCTGGTTTTGGTATTAGAGTGATGCTGGCTTCATAGAATGAGTTTGGAAGTATTCTCTCCTATTTTTTTGGAAAACTTTAAGGAGAAAGGGTGTTATTTCTTCTCTATATGTCTGGTAGAATTCAGAGGTGAATCCTTCTGGTCCGGGGGTTTTGTTCTTGGGTAGTTTTTTTATTACCACTACAATTTCATTGCTGGGGTTTGGTCTGTTTAGTTTTTCTGTTTCTTGTTTGGTCAGTTTTGGAAGGTTGTATTTTTTTAAGACGTTGTCCATTTCTTCTAGGTTTTCCAGCTTGTTAGCATATAGATTCTCCTAATATTCTCTTATAATTCTTTGTATTGCTGTGGGATCCGTTGTGACTTTTCCTCTCTCATTTCTGATTCTGCTTATGTGTGTAGATTCCTTTTTCTCTTAATGAGACTGGCTAGGGGTTTATCTATTTTGTTTATTTTTTCAAAGAACCAGCTCTTGGTTTCATTGATTTTTTCTATTGTTTTATACTTCTCAATTTTATTTATTTCTTCTCTGATCTTTATTATGTCACTCCTTCTGCTGACTTTGGGCCTCATTTGTTCTTCTTTTTCCAATTTAAGTAAATGTGTCTTTGGACTATTCATTTGGGAATGTTCTTCTTTCTTTAGATAGGCCTGGATTGCAATATACTTTCCTCTTAGAACTGCCTTTGCTGCATCCCACAGAAGTTGTGGCTTTGTGTTGTTGTTGTCATTCATCTCCATATACTCTTGGATTTCTGTTTTGATTTGGTCATTAACCCATTAATTAATTAGGAGAATTTTGTTAAGTCTCCATGTATTTGTGAGCCTTTTTGTTTCCTTTCTAAAATTTAATTCTAGTTTTATACCTTTATGATCTCAGAAGTTGGTTGGTAGGATTTCAATATTTTCGACTTTACTGAGGTTCTTTTTGTAGTCCAGTGTGTGGTCTATTCTGGAAAATGTTCCATGTGCACTTGAGAAGAACATGTATCCTTTTGCTTTTGAGTGCAGAGTTCTGCAGATGTCTGTTAGGTCCATCTGTTCTAGTGTGTTGTTCAGTGCCTCTGTGTCTTTACTTATTTTCTGTCTTTTTGACCTGTCCTTTGGAGTGAGTGGTGTGTTGAAGTCACCTAAAATGAATGCATTGCTGTCTATTTCCTCCTTTAATTCTGTTAGTATTTGTTTCACATATGTCGGCGCTCTTGTGTGGGGGCATATATATTTATAATGGTTATATCTTCTTGTTGGACTGACCCCTTTATCATTATGTAATGTCCTTCTTTATCTCTTGCTACTTTCTTCGTTTTGAAGTCTATTTTGTCTGATACAAGTACTGCAACACCTGCTTTTTTTCTCCTTGTTGTTTGCATGAAATATCTTCTTCCATCCCTTCACTTTTAGTTTGGGAATATCTTTGCGTTTGAGGTGAGTTTCTTGTAGGCAGCATAAGGATGGGTCTTGCTTTTTTATCCATTCTGCTACTCTGTGTCTTTTGATTGGTGCATTCAGTCCATTCACATTTAGGGTTATTATCGATAGATATGTACTTATTGTCTTTACTGGCTTTAGATTCATGGTTACCAAAGGTTCAGGGGTTGCTTCTTAACTATCTAACAATCTAATTTAACTTTCTTTTAAGTTATTGTGAACACAGTGTGATGTTTCTTTATTTCTCTCCCTTCTTATTCTTCCTCCTCCATTCTTTATATACTAGGTGTTTTATTCTTTGCCTTTAATTAGTATTTTGATGGTCTGCTTTCTTCGTTATGATTTTATTTTCTCTGGTGATATCTTTTTAGCCTTAGGCGTGCTTCCCTCTAGAGCAGTTCCTTTAAGATGTCCTGTAGAGGTGGTTTATGGGAGGCAAATTCTCTCAGCTTTTACTTGTCTGGAAATTGTTTAATCCCTCCATCATATTTAAATGATAATCTTGCTGGATCCAATATTCTTGGTTCAAGGCCCTTCGGTTTCATTATGTTAAATATATCATGCCATTCTCTTCTGGCCTGTAAGGTTTCTGTTGAAAATTCTGATGTTATTCTGATGGGTTTTCCTTTGAAGGTGATCTTTTTTCTTTCTCTAGCTGCCCTTAATACTCTTATCTTTCAACTTTGCCATTTTAATTATTATATGTTTTGGTGTTGTCTTCCTTTGGTCCCTTGTGTTGGGAGATCTGTGTTCTTCTGTGGACTGCGAGACTATTTCCTTCCCCAGCATGGGGAAGTTTTCAGCAATTATTTCTTCAAAGACACTTTCTATCCCTTTTTCTCTGTCTTCTTCCTCTGTTACTCCTATAATGAGAATATTGTTCCGTTTGGATTGGTCACACAGTTCTTTTAATATTGTTTCATTCCTAGAGATCCTTTTATCTCTCTCTGCCTCAGCTGCTCTGTATTCCTGTTCTCTGATTTCTATTCCATTAACTGTGTCTTGCATCTCTTCTAGTCTGCTGCTAAGCCCGTCGATGGCTTGTCTCATTTCTGCATTGTCTTTCCTGACTTCCCTCACTTCCTCCCTCAGCTCTTGCATATTTCTCTGTAGATCCATCAGCATGGTTTTGACTTTTATTCTGAATTCTTTTTCAGGAAGATTTTGCATTTCTATCCTTTCAGGTTCCCTCTCAGGTGTTTTGTCGGTCTGGGTGATATTTGTCTGTACCATAATTCTCTGTCTTTTCATGTCGATAGAAGTGGTCGCTGGTAGGTGCCACGTATGTCATTTGGGTTCTTTAAGCCCGCCTCGTGGGGTGCTGAGTCCTCTCGGGTGTAGTTGCACGCTGTGTGCTTTCCTGTGTATTCTGTTTTCTCTTTTAACAATAGTTGTATTTCCTGTATTTTCGTAGATTTATATAGTTTTGGGGGACAATTTCCACCGCCCTGCTCATGCCGCCATCTTCCTGGAACTCCTGTGGTCACTCTTTTCTGTAGATCAGAAATTACAATTGGAACAGCTATACATGGAACCAGAATCCCTAAATGCAATGAGGATAAGTGAGATACCAAGACCGCAGGGCCAAGTAGTGGTATTTAGTTGCTAAATACAAGGTGTGCATGGTTAGTGAAACGTATACTGGGGCCAAAACAGTAATCAGAATAACAAGATGAACAAAGACACATGGTATTAGTTAGTGGAACATGGTGCCACAGAAGAGAAATAGATGGGCAATCTACCAAATTCTTACTTGATTTGCATAAATGGTTTTCTAGGTCAAGTTAACAGAAATATAATATAAATCACTAAAACAAAAATCACAGATCCTCAATCAATTTCCAGGTTTGAACCCATTTACAGATTCAGAATCCTTTGAATGGAGAGGTGGCCAGACCTTTTGAAGAAGGACCCAGATACACTGCCAAAAATTTATGCTGTTAATTTTTTGCCACACCTTCTCCAAAACGACCTATGGCCTTTTACCACTGTGACTGTGCATTGGGGAAAATATCCAGTTTCCTGATTATTTCTGGACACTGACACTAATTCCAGGATACCCAAAATATCACTGTGTTCCACAATCACAGTAGGGCCTTATGGAGGTCAGGTGATCAATGGAGCTTTAACTTTACACAGTTAAACTTTACACAGTTAACTTTGCACAGGGTTCAGTGGGTATCCAAACCAATCCTTTGGTTATTTCTCCAGTTTTAGAATGGGTAATTAGAATAGACATACTCAGCAACTGGAAGAACCCCCACATTGGTCCCCTTACCAGTGGAGTGAGGACTTTTATGGTGGAAAGTCCAAATGGAGGTCACTACAACTGCTTCTAGTTAGAAAAATAGTAAACCAAAAGCAAAATCACATTCCTGTAAGGATTTTATAGAATTGTACCACCATCAAGGATTTTTAAAATGAGGGGCAGTGATTCACACCATATCCCCATTTAACTCAATTATTTAGTCTATTCAGAAAACAGATGGATTATAGTGAATGATAGTGGATTATCTCAAACTTATCCAAGAGATGACTTCAGTTGAAGCTGCTCTTCCAGATGTGGTTTCAATACTTAAGTAGACTGACACATTCTCTGGTACCTGGTATAGAACTATTGATATGGCAAATATTTTTTTCTCAATACCTGCTGGTAAAAACTACCATAATCATTTTCCTTCACCTGACAAGGCCAGCAGTACACCATCATTATTCTACCTCAGGGGTATTTTAACTGTCCAGCTGTATGTCATAATTTAGCCTGCAAGGACTTTGATAGCTTCTCTCTTTCAGAAGACATCACATCATCCATTGATTTTATGATATTATGCTGATTGGACCTAGTGAACAAGAAGTAGAAACTACTGGAGACTTCACCAGTAAGACATTTTCTTGTCAGAAAGTGGAAAACAAATCTGACAAAAAAATTCATGGGCCTTCCATTTCAGTGAAGTTACTAGGGACCCAGTGGTGTGGGGCATGTTGATATATTCCTTGTAAGGTGAAGGATAAAGTTGCTGTATCTAGCTTCTCTGCATTTAAAACAATAGGCACAATGCCTAGTTGGCCTCTGCATTTCAGAGGTAACATATCCCTCATTTGGGTGTGACACAGTGGCCTATTTACTGTGTGACCTACACAGCTGCTGGTTTTGAGTGAGGCTCAGTAAAGTAGAAAGCTCTGCAACAGGTCCAAACTATCATGCAAACAATGGATCTTGAAGTGTGGCAGATAGAGATGCTGTTTGGAACCTTTCACAGGCCCCTAAAAGTGAATCACATCACAGAGTGTTAGGATGTTGGAGAAAAGCTCTTCCGTCCTCTGCAGATAACCACTCTCAGTTTGAGAAACAGCATTTATCTTGCTGCTGGGCTTTAAAACAGATTGAACAGTTAACCATAGACCATTAAATTGCCATGTTACCTGAATGCCCCATCATGACCTGGGTGTTGCCTGACCCACAAACTCCATAAAAATGACTGCACAGCAGCACTCCATCACCAAATGGAAGTAGTGTATATGAGATCAGGATCGAAGAATCCCTGAAAGCACTAGTAAATTGCATGAACAAGTGGGTCAAATGCCATTGCCTTTACACCTGCTATATTGCCTTCCTTTTCCAAGTTTACATCTGTGGACCCACAAGTAGTTCCTTGTGATCAATTGTCTGAGGAAGAGAAAATTCAGGCCTGAGTTACAGGTGGTTCTGTATAATATGCAGGAAAAATCCAAAAGTTTAGAGCTACACTACTGTGGCCCATTTCTGGGTTTTCCTTAATACAATGGTGAAGGGGAAATTCTCTCAGTAGAGAGAACTTTGAGCATGTATATATTCATTTTGCTTCAAAGAAGACATGATTAGAGGTCTTAGTCTGTAACTATTCATGGGCTATGAAAAATGATATGGATGGATGTCAGTGATCAGAAAGGACATAAGAAAATTGGTGACAAGGAACTCTGGGGAAGAAGTATGTGGACAAACTTTACCAAATGGCAAAAAGTGTGAAAATGTTTGTGCCTCATGTGAATGCTTATGAAAGGATAAACTCAGCAAAGAAGGATTTTAGTAATCAAGTAGACAGGAAGACCCTTTCTGTGCATACCATTCAGCCTCTTTCTCCAGCCACCATTATCATTGCCTGATGTTCTCATGACCAAACTGACCATGGCGGCAAGAATGGAGGTTAGGCATAAGCTCAACACCATGGCTTCCACTCACCAAAGCCAAGCTGGCTATGGTCACTATTGAGTGTTCAATTGGCTAGTACCCAGTATGTGACCATTCCCCAGAGTAATCAACCAGCTACCTGGTGGCAGGTTGAATATATGGGAACATTTCTATCACAGAAGAAGCTGTGCTTCGTTTTTACTGTAATAGACACTTGCTAGGGATGTAGATGTGCTTTCCTTACATATAATACTTCTGGAAAAACTACTGTCCATTTTCTTACACAATGCCTCTTCACCAACATGGTATTCCACACAGAATTTTTCTGATCAAGGAGCTCAGTTCACAACAAAATATATGAGACATTGGGACTGTGTTCATAGAATTCATTTTTTGTTGATTTATTTATTTTATATTTTAAAAGAATAATTGACATACATAACTGTATTAGTTTTGGGTTTGCAAACTAATGATTGGGTACTTATATACATTATGAAATGGTCATCACAATAAATCTAGTTACCATATGTCAGCACAAAAATTGTTAAAATATTATTGAGGACATTGTATTAAAGATGGTGCAGTGAGAGGTGAGACAGAGGCTTCCGCCTAAAATAGCATATAATATGAAAATATAACTAATACAACTACTCTTCAAACAGCAACAGGAAAGAGGACAGCAACAAACTGCATACACCTGGAGACAAGAGCAGAACTCACGGAAAAGGGTAACCTACTAAAGCTGTGGTCTTGTGGATCCAAGCCGTTCCCCCACACCAGCTCACCAGCAGGAAGAAGAGGAATGGAGCAGGAAGGGACTGGAGATCTGGGACTGCTGAATACCTAACTCTGGAGATATGCTCTGGGAGCACAAACCTACATTTCATGGTGCTTGTATGATACTCTCATAATGAGGGGGTTGGAAAGCTAAGACAGGCAGAATTCCTGGAGAGACTAAGATTCCAGCTGACTGTGGAAAGCAGGGATCCATATCCAGATGCTGTGGGACAAAAGAAAGGTGGGCAGTCTGAGAGACTTCCTAACAAAGAAGCCCTTAGCAAGAGGGCTGCTAAAGGGGCAAGGAATGCACACAGCTTACTGCTCAGGAGAAAGGACATATAGACAAAATTATACAGGTGCACTCTGCCCAGCAGACTGGGAGCTTTCACGATCTTCAGGTGCCCCAGTTCCCTGGCTGCCTACACAGCTCCAAGAACCCCTTCTGTGACAGGCAGACTAGTACATGTTTCTCCTGGCCAGCCCCACTGGGCTTGTAAACCGGGAAACCCTACCCTGACATTAGGCTAGCCAGAGGGAAGGTCTGTCTACAGAAACTAAAAATGCAAATCACAGACGCTTATACCTGTGTGCTTGGCCCACTGGTTTAGGCAGTGGAGGCAAGCAGAGCAGCCAGGAAGCAGGAAACAGCTCTTTCCTCCCCCCAGGCACCAATACCACTCCCCTGCAATCTCCGACATTACTTCAGGGGCTGAGCAGCTCCAGAGAGTAGAGCTTCTGGGCACTAGAGGGCGCCATACACAAATATGAAAGGTCAAAGGAACCTGGTCCAGAGTAAAATTATTAATACAACTCCTGAGAAAGATTTAAATGATATGGACCTCATGACTCTCCCTGAAAAAGAGTTCAAAATAAAAATCATTAACATGCTCATGGAGGTATGGAAAGATAGTCAAGAACTCAGGAATGAAATACAGTCAGAGATCCAATCATTGAAGAGCACAGTGGATGATATTAAAAGCAGATTGGATATGGTGGAGGAGACGATAAATGAAATAGAAGCTAGAGGGAGGAATACAAAGAAGCTGAGGCACAGAGAGAAAAAAGGATCTCTAAGAATGAAAGAATATTGAGAGAACTGTGTGACCAATCCAAAGGGAACAATATTTATATTATAGGAGTACCAGAAGAAGAAGAGAGAGAAAAAGGGATATAAAGTGCCTTTGAGGAGGTGATTGCTGGAAACCTCCCCAATCTGGGGAAGGAGATAGTCTCTCAGGTCAGGGAGGTGCACAGATCTCCCAACACAAGGGACCCAAGGAAGACAACATGAAGACATATAGTAATTAAAATGGCAAAGATCAAGCATAAGGGCAGACTATTAAAAGCAGAAAGAGAGAGAAATAAGATCACATACAAAGGAAAGCCCATCAGGCTGTCAACAGACTTCTCAGCAGAAACCTTACAGGCCAGAAGGGAGTGGCATGATGTATTTAATGCAATGAAGCAGAAGGGCCTTGAACCAAGATTACTTTATCCAGCACGATTATCATTTAAATTTGAAGGGGGGATTAAACAATTCCCAGATAAGCAAAAGCTGAGAGAATTTACCTCCCACAAACCATCTCTGCAGTGTATTTTGGAGGGACTGCTATAGATGGAAGTGTTCCTAAGGCCAATTAGCTGTCACCAGAGGTAATAAAACCACTGTAAAAAAAGTAGAACAGCTAATTACTAAGAAAATGCAAAATTAAATTAACTATCCCCAAGTCAAGCAAGGGATAGGCGAACAGTACAGAATATGATACCTAATATATAAAGAATGGAGGAGGAAGAAAAAGGAGGAAAACAAAACAAACCAAAAAAAGAACCTTTAGATTGTGTTTGTAATAGCATATTAAGTGAGTTAAGTTAGACTCTTAGGTAGTAAGGAAGTTAACCTTGAACCTTTGGTAACCACGAATCTGAAGCCTACAATGACAAAAAGTTCATACCCACCCATAATCACCCTAAATGTAAATGGACGGAATCCACCAATCAAAAGACACAGAGTTACTGAATGGATAAAAAACAAGACCCATCTATCTGCTGCCTTCAAGAAACTCACTTTAAACCCAAAGACATACACAGACTAAAAGTAAAGGGATGGAAAAAGATATTTCATGCAACTAATAGGCAGAAAGAAAGAGGAGTTGCAGTACTTATATCCGACAAAACAGACTTCAAAACAAAGAAAGTCACAAGAGAAAAATGATATTACATAATGATAAAAGGGTCAATCCAACAAGAAGATATAACCATTATAAATATCTCTGCATAAAACACATGAGCTCCAACATATGTGAAACAAATACTAACAGAATTAAAGGGGGAAATAGAATGCAATGCAATCATTCTAGGAGACTTCAACACACCACTCACTCTGAAGGACAGATCAACCAGACAGAAAATAAGAAAGGAGAGAGAGGCACTGAACAACACATTAGAACAGATGGACATAACAGATATCTACAGAACTTTACACCCAAAAACAGCAGAATACACATTCTTCTCAAGTGCACAACTAACATTCACAAGAATAGATCATATACTAGGCCACAAAAAGAGTCTCGTTAAATTCAGAAAGATTGAAATTGTACCAACTTCTCAGACTACAAAGGAATGAAACTTGAAATGAATTACACAAAGAAAATGAAAAACCCACAAACACATGGAGGCTTCACAACATGCTTCTAAATAATCAATGGATCAATGACGAAATAAAAACAGAGATCAAGGAATACATGGATACAAAAGACAAAATAATTCAACACCACAAAATCTGTGGGATGCAGCAAAGGCCATGCGAAGAGGAAAGTCTACTGAAAAACAGGCCTACCTCAGGAAACAAGAACATTCCCATATGGACAGTCTAAACTCACAATTAACGAAACTAGAAAAAGAACATATGAGACCCAAAGTCAGTAGAAGGAGGGACATAATAAAGATTAGAGCAGAAATAAATAAAATCGAGAAGAATAAAACAATAGAAAGGATCAACAAAAGCAAGAGCTGGTTCTTCGAGAAAACAAACAAAATAGATAAACCCCTAGCCAGACTTATCAAGAAAAAAAGAGTGTACTCACATAAACAGAATCAGAAATGAGAAAGGAAAAATCACTATGGATAGCACAGAAATACAAAGAACTATTAGAGAATAGTATGAAAAATTATATGCTAACAAACTGGATAACCTAGAAGAAATGGACAACTTTCTAGAAAAATACAACCTTCCAAGGCTGACCCAGAAAGAAACAGAAAATCTCAACAGACGAATTACAAGCAATGAAATTGAACTGGTAATCAAAAACGTACCTAAGAACAAAGCGCCTGACCCAGATGGCTTCACCACTGAATTTTATCAAACATTTAGTGAAGACCTAATACCAATCCTCCTTAAAGTTTTCCAAGCAGTATAAGAAGAGGGAATACTTCCATCTCATTCTATGAGGTCAGCATTACTCTAATACCAAAACCTGGCAAAGACACCACAAAAAAAAGAAAGCTACAGACCAATAACCCTGATGAACATGGATGCAAAAATACTCAACAAAATATTAGCAAATCGAATTCAAAAATACATCAAAAGGATCATCCATCATGATCAAGTAGAATTTATTCCAGGGTTGCAAGGATGATTCAACATTCAAAAATCCATCAACATCATCCACCACATCAATAAAAAGAAGGACAAAAAACACATGATCACCTCCATAGATGCTGAAAAAGCATTTGACAAAATTCAACATTCATTCATGATAAAAACTCTCAACAAAATGTGTATAGAGTGCAAGTACCTCAACATAATAAAGGCTATATATGACAAACCCACAGCCAACATTATACTTAACAATGAGAAACTGAAAGCTTTTCCTTTAAGATCAGGAACAAGACAAGGATGTCCACTCTCCCCACTTCTATTCAACATAGTACTGGAGGTCCTAGCCACGACAATCAGACAACACAAAGAAATAAAAGGCTTCCAGATTGGCAGGGAAGAAGTTAAACTTTCTCTTTTTGCTGATGACATGATATTGTACATTAAAACCCTAAAGAATCTACTCCAAAACTACTAGATTTAATATCTGAATTCAGCAAAGTTGCAGGATACAAAGTTAATGCGCAGAAATCTATGGCATTCCTATACTCTAACAATGACCTAGCCGAGAGAGAAATCAGGAAAACAATTCCATTTAAAGTTGTATCAAAAAGAATAAAATACCTAGGAATAAACCTAACCAAGGAAGTGAAAGACCTATACTCTGAAAACTACAAGACACTCATGAGAGAAATTAAAGAAGACACCAATAAATGGAAGCACATTCTGTGCTCATGGATAGGAAGAATTAATATTGTCAAAATGGCCATGCTACCTAAAGCAATCTACAGATTGAATGCAATTCCTATAAAAATACCAACAGCATTTTTCAACGAACTAGAGAAAATCGTTCTAAAATTCCTATGGAACCACAAAAGACCGCGAATAGCCAGAGCAATGCTGAGAAGGAAGAATAAAGCTGGCGGGATT